>CAUYLG010048001.1:0-167551 GCA_963573385.1 Cacajao melanocephalus | reverse complement strand
CTATAAACTAACCAGCCAGTCAAGGCAGATTATTGATATGTGAAGCATGGATTTAACTTAAAATTGTCAATATCAGAATACATTTTTCTCAGTATCATATTACACCTAGTCTGAAACTGACTATATAATTGGAAGTAAATCCAATTGGATTTACTTTTTTACTACTTTCACCAACATGGTGAAACTTCGTCTCTATTAAAAATACAAAATTAGCCAGGTATGGTGGCGCATGCCTGTAATCCTAGCTACTCGGGAGGCTGGAGAATCGCTTGAACCCAGGAGGTGGACGTTGTGGTGAGCTGAGATTGTGTCATTCCACTCCAGCCATTCCATTCCACAAGAGCAAAACTCTGTCTCAAAAAAAAAAAAGGAAGGTGTACTTATAAAATACAGCCAGGCAGGCAAAAATATCTCTTTCCCATTGCTCTTGATGGCGTCCATTACATACATGTTCACCCTAAGATTGATCTTCCATTAGCATTGAAGTGAACACTGAAAGTAATGAGAGGATTACCTAAGTGCCCCTCCACATGGCCTGAAATCTCCTTTTTTGTCACTCCAAGTGTGTCTTACAGCTTTTTCCCAAGTTATGGTGAGCATAAAAATGTAAAATCCAAGAAATGTTTGTTTTGTAAGGGGGAAAAAGTGTGGGTAGAGGAGAGACTCAGACAAACCTAAATATAGATATAAATTCAAATCTCAGTTCAGCCACTTTATAGCTTATGTAGGGGGCTTTGGCAAATTATCTGATTTCTTTGAATCTTAGATTCCTCACTTTTTTCTTTTTCTCTCTCTCTTTTTTTTTTTTTTTAATATAAAGACGGGGTTTCGCCATGTTGGTCAGGCTGGTCTTGAACTCCCAACCTCAGGTGATCTGCCCACCTTGGCCTCCAAAGTGCTTGGGTTACAGGCGTGAGCCACCGCGCCCGGCCTTTTTTTTTTTTTTTTTTTTTTTTAAGACAGTCTCTGTCCCTGTGCTGGAGTGCAGTGGCGAGATCTTGGCTCACTGCAACTTTCGCCTCCAGGGTTCAAGCGATTCTCCTGCCTCAGCCTCCCAAGTAGCTGGGATTACAGGTGCCTGCCACCACACCCAGCTAATTTTATTTTTGGTAGAGATAGGGTTTTACCATGTTGGCCAGGCTGGTTTCGAACTCCTGACCTCAAGTGATCCACTTGCCTTGGCCTCCCAAAGCGCCGGGATTACAGGTGTGAGCCACCTCACCTGACCAGTTTCCTCACTTTAAAAATATAATAATAGAGGCTGAGTGCGGTGGCTCAGGCCTGTAATCCAAGCATTTTGGAGGCCAAGGCAGGCGGATCACCTGAGGTCGGGAGTTCAAGACCAGCCTGACCAACATGGTGAAACCCCGTCTTTAAAAATATATATATGATAATAATATTCGTCTCAGAGTTGATATAATGTACCAAGTGGGTACTAGTGGTAGCTATTATTATGTTGTTCTCATGAAGGACATGAATGAATTTAATTTCAGTAATAATCACCTTCTGTACCTTTAAATAAAATATAAATATGCTTTCTACCCAGAAAATAAGTTTATTAGCTTTGTCACTTCGTTGGTTTTGTTCTTAAATATCAGCAGTGTGACCATTGGCTTTTATTCAAAGGTTTAATTGGAGTCTAACCTAGGGATGTTCCCCTTTTTAAATTTATGTTTAAAAAAAAAAACCAAAGTATGGAAAGTCGGCATGGTCTGGGCTGCTTGGGAGCCTGAGGATCATTTGTGCCCAGGAATTTGAGACGATCCTGGGCAACATAGTAAGGCCCTGTTTCTAAATACACTAAAAACAAAAACAAAGCAAAACCATGGGGGCCTGGCCTGGGAGGGAGGGAGGAAAAAAAAAGAAAAAAAAAGTGAAATAATTAAATACATTTTATTGTTTGTTTGATGTATTTCTGTGTATTGATATATATATCCGTTTGTTTGGATTATTCCCATATTTACAAGTAAGTAACTGAGTTTCAAGGAAATTGCTTAATTTTCCAAATATAGCGCAGTGATACAGTACTGGTGTCACAGCCATTTCTCTTTGAATTTAATCGTGAAATCTCCATTCAGTTTGGCCTTGCAAAACATGCCTTGGTTTAGCTTTTTGATATCTTGCTTTTCTCCCTAAATCTGATCCCTTGTCACCCTTTCTTTCTTTATTATTGTTTTTTCCTCTCCTGACTTTCATCTGAAACCCTTTCTACAGCCCCTGAGAGATGACCTGTTTCCTAGCGTTGGTCGCTTTCTGGGCAATATTTATAACCAAAACTCTTACTTAACCGGTTTTCAGAAAATTCTTAGCATCTTCGTCAGTTGATCAAGTTATCTGACTTTATTCCAGCCATTCTGATATTCTCAGAATGATTTTCTTTTTAATATTTGAAGACAGAGTTTTGTTCTTTTTGCCTAGGCTGGAGTGCAATGGCATAGTCTTGGCTCACTGCAACCTCCACCTCCTGGTGCAAGTCATTCTTCTGCTTCAGCCTCCCGAGTAGCTGGGATTACAGGCATGCGCCACCATGCCTGGCTAATTTTTGTATTTTTAGTAGAGACAGGGTTTCACCATGTTGGCCAGGCTGGTCTTGAATACCTGACCTCAGGTGATCCACCCGCTTTGGCCTCCCAAAGTGGTGGGATTACAGGTGTGAGCCACTGCACCCAGCCAATGATTCTTAATTAGTTCATGATATTATGGGGTTCTAGGCAGGACAGCAGCCTCTCTGCCTCCTCAACCGCATATAAACCAGAATGAGCAACTGCTGGGCTGGAGGAGCTCTCCTTCTTAGATCATTGTTGGACAACTTGCTGTGGGTTCTCCTTCATTTTCAGTAAGGAGAATGGCCAAGTTCACTACCGTGTGTTGTAGGGCCCTTTGTGCTTTGGCCCCTAACAACCTGCCCAGTATGATGCCCTGCCCATCACCCATTCTCTTTAACAGCCTATCATGCAGCTCCATGCCTCCCTGCCTTGGCTCATAAGGTTCCCTAGCCTAGACTGTACTTTGCATCCTGATAAGCCTTCAATCCAACTCCTTCAGGGAACTGTTGACCTGCTGGAGTCGGTGATTTCAACATGTTCCCTGTGTCCTCTTTGGTGTCTTGTAGATACACATCTCTGCTGTGACAATCTCCACAAACCATATTGTGATTCTTTCACAAACTCTTGGAGGTCAAAGACTAATTTATTATCTATGTGCCTGGTACACAGTGGATGCTTAACCCATTGAAATCCTTCTGTATTTACATACTTACCTCCCTAAAAGTGAAAAGCTTTGCAGAAATTACATAGATTTGTCCAAATTTTCGAGGCTAGTCTAACTTTTAAAAATATCTTATTCTGGCTGGGCACGGTGGCTCACGCCTGTAATCCCAGCACTTTGGGAGGCTGAGGCGGGTGGATCGTTTGAGGTCAGGAGATTGAGACCATCTTGGCCAACATGGTGAAACCCCATCTCTACTAAAATACAAAAAACTTAGCTGGATGTGGTGGCACATGTCTGTAGTCCTAGCTGCTCAGGACGCTGGGGCAGGGGAATCGCTTGAACCCGGGCGGCAGGAGATGCGGTAAGCCGAGATAGTACCACTGTACTACAGCCTTTGCAATAGAGCAAGACTCCGTCACAAAAAATTGTGTGTGTGTGTGTGTGTGTGTGTGTGTGTGTATACACATATATATGTATGTATGTATATTATTCCATTATGAAGTGAAACATCCCCATCCCTTCTAGTTTCTGGTTCAGAAAGTATGATCACCATTTTTATAGGTTGCATGACAGTTGCTACTGAGAGCATTTCAGTGAGTCTGTGCCAGTTTTTTGGTAGTTGTTATTGGTTAGTTTTGTGTGTGTGGTTGTTTTTTTTTGTTTTGTTTTGTTTTTTTGTTTTTTTTTTTTGAGATGGAGGGTCACTCGTCACCCAGGCTGGAGTGCAATGGCACGATCTTGACTCACTGCAACCTCTGCCTCCCGGGTGCAAGCGATTCTCCTGCCTCAGCCTCCCAAGTAGCTGGGATTACAGGTGCCCAGCACACCCGGCTAATTTTTGTATTTTTTAGTAGGGACGGGGTTTCACCTTGTTGGCCAGGCTGATCTCGAACTCCTGACCTCAGGTGATTCACCTGCCTCAGCCTCCCAAAGTGTTGAGATTACAGGAGTGAGCCACTGTGCCCGGCCTGGTTTTTGTTTTTTTAATCCTAGTATGCTTGGTGCTTGAAGCGGTACAGGGAACGGAAGATTTTCTTCATGTCCTCGTAGAACACAAGACATAAGAAAAACATCTTTAAAATTTATTTATTTAGAATCCTGGGTGGTGGCTCATGCCTGTAATCCCAGCACTTTGGGAGGCTGAGGCGGGCAGATCAGTTGAGGCTGGGAGTTTAAGACCAGCCTGGCCAACATGGTGAAACCCTTTCTCTACTAAAAATACAAAAATTAGCCGGGTTTGATGCATGCCTGTAATCCCAGCTACTTGGGAGGCTGAGGCAGGAGAATCGCTTAAACCCAGGACAGTGCTCTAGTGTAACTTTTTTTTTTCCCTCTGGAATCAGGGGTCTTGCCCTGTTATTCCAGTCTTGAGTACAGTTGTACAATCATGGCTCATTGTAGCCTTGAACTCTGGCCTCCAGTGATCCTCCCACCTTAGCCTCCCAAGTAGTTGGGACTACAGGCATGTAACACCAGGCCCGACCAAGTTTTTTTGTTTTTTAGAGAGATGGGGTCTTACTATTTTGTCCGGGCGGGAATGCAGTGGCATGATCATGGCTCACTGCAGCCTCAAACTCCTGGCCTCAAGTGATCCTCCTGCCTGCCTTTGCCTCCCAACTAGCTGGTATCATAGTATAACTTTAAAGAGGCACATAACTTTTTTTGGTCTTATTTCCAAGTTTTAGATAATTTTTCTTTCTTGTTTTCTTGAGACAGTCTTGCTCTGTCACCCAGGCTGGAGTACAGTGGCACAAACTCAGCTCACTGCAGCCTCCACCTCCCGGGCTCAAGCAGTCCTCCCACCTCAGCCTCCCTAGTAGCTGAGCTTACAGGTGCATGCCACCATGCCCCACTAATGTTTGTATTATTTGTAGAGATGGGGTCTCGCTGTGTTGCCCAGGCTGATCTCAAACTCCTGAACTTGAGCGATCTGGCCACCTCGGCCTCTCAAAGTGCTGGGATTACAGTCGCGTGCCACCACACCTAGCCAATAATTTTCTTTAACAAAATAAATTACAATTGAGTTCAAGAACTAGAAGATGGCTAGATCATCTGAGGTGGAAAAGAGTCCTTGGTAAAAGTAATTATAAATAGTTTTGAAGTAGAATTGTGAAATTTAGAGTTTGGAGAAAGGAAGAGGGTAGTCACAAGTAGAAAAGAGGAGGCATGACACTTATATTCAAAGAAAGATTGCCCCACCCCATCCCTCAAAGGCATGTGCAGAAAAGGGAGTGAGTACTTTTCCAGGATGGTTGATGAACTAAGGTGGATGGGAAGTGAAAACCCTTAGAACAGAAGGGCAGAATTCATAGGAAGCTTGGAAGCTTATGTTTAAGAATTTGATTTGATTTAAAAGGCTGTTGAATGAACAAGATACCCAAAGAAGATGATTGTCACTGGGTAGGAGGTTGAAATTATTACTTGTATTTTAGGACTTCTCAAATGAAGGATGTGGTTGAAAGAGCCCAGTTCCTCAAGAGCAGCCTGGGTGACAGAGCAAGACTCTGTCTCAAAAAAAAGGAAAGTGGAGCTGCAGATCCCTCTCCTGTTCAAACTGTAAGAGCTGGCTCAGGTCCCCTGCTGTGGTGGCCCCGGAAAGCCTGGACTTGCTTTTTCCTGCAGAGCTGACTCCCTCCGGGGCTACCACAAGAGGCTGGAGAGAGAGCCCTAGACAGAGAAGCCAGAAGACCATTTGATAATTCCTTTGGGTTTCTTTCCTTCATGATTCCCTTTCTTCTCATTCTGAATTGTTTTATCTTATTATGTAATATTTGGTATATGCAAAGGAATATATGACACCTTTGTGTATGTTACAAAACACAAGCATTTGAGGATCCCTACCTCTCCACCCAATTTTCCTTTGTGGTTTCTTTGCCAGTAAGAGTTCACTCATCCGTTGCTTAAAATATAGGATGCTTGAATCACCAGTTTGCCAGCCTGTGTCATTCAACACCTCCTCCAGACTTCCCAGGAAGGTGACCCAGAATCCCCTTGAAGTACATGATACTGTCCCTGTGCTCTGATGTGCCCCCTGGTGTTTGAGAGTGGAGAGATTTTTAGACAGCAGTTTGCCTGTTAAAACCGTCCCTTTTTTCCCTATATTATTGCTTGCGTTTTAGGGCTTCTCAATTTAAGGATGTGGTTGAAAGAGCCCAGTTCCTCAACTGCTCCTCTGGGTGACTAGAGTGGGGGTAACTGATGTTTTGGGTCCTGGAGAAAGCAGTGGTGATCACAAATAGCAGAATGGTAGAGAAATGGTTATCTCACATTGACCTTCAGGTTTGATACTAGTCTACATTTGGTTTTTAAAATAATTATTAGAAAAAAAACATTGCAGATGGGGAGATAGGATCATTATAATGAAAGTTCTAGACATTCAATCAGGATACTTGTTGGGAATTAGCTTTTGCATTTACCTCCCTCAATGGTTTTAGTCCATCACATTCCCAGTGGCCTACACGCATCACACACCATGCTATTTCTATATTCTTGTGTTTGTTGGGAAACTCTAATATGAAAGATAAAAAGTTACAAATGAAGAAAGTTTAGGTGAATATTCCTGTAATCTTGAGGGTGAGGGTTTTTCTTAAGTGTCACACAGAAGCCATGTGATTTCACTATACAATATAAAATTTGTGTATAGTCAGTTCTGCTATAGTACAACATGTGTATTTCTAAAAATCACCATGCTATGCAAAATCACGCAATAAAAAACACAGAGGGGAGCGGGCACGTTGGCTCATGCTTGTAATCAGGAGGCTAAGGTGGGAAGATCGCATGAGGCAGGGAGTTCAAGACCAGCCTCTGCAACAAAGCAAGACCCCATATCTCCAACAAATAAAAAATAAAAATTATCTGGGCATGGTGGTGTGTGCCTCTACTCTCAGCTACCCAGGAGTCTGCAGTGGAGGATCCCTTGAGCCTAGGAGGTAGAGGCTACAGTGGGCTATGATCATATCACTGCACTCCAGCCTGGGTGACAGAGTAAGACCCTGTCTCTAAAAAATCAAAACCCAGAACTTACTGGGAAATGGAGGATTAAGGATCACAACAATAAAAAATTTCATATGTGACCAAACAAAGGAAAGATTTATTTTTTTAAAAAGATAGGGACCTAATGGCCAGACATGGTGGCTTACGCCTATAATCCCAGCACTTCGGGAGGCCAAGGTGGACGGATCATGAGGTCAGGAGATTGAGACCATCCTGGCTAACACGGTGAAACCTTGTCTCTACTAGAAATACAAAAAGTTAGTTGGGCATGGTGGCACGCGCCTGTAGTCTCAGCTACTCATCAGGCTGAGGCAGGAGAATCAACCCAGGAGGCAGAGGTTGCATTGATCCGAGATCATGCCACTGCACTCCAATTTAGGCAGCAGAGCGAGACTCTGTCTCAGTTAAAAAGAAAGATAGGGACCTAATAAAACAGTCACACAGTTTTATAGGACAGAAACACTAAGAAATACATAAATATCACAATGTAAAAGCACGTTGGCTTGAAAAACACCTGAGGTTTGCTTGTGGGAAGTAGGTATCATTAGGTTACAGCTTGGGAGTTATCAGGAAGTGGTGGAAGCAGGGCTGTCTGAAGTCTGATGGAAAGTGCTGACCTCAGTGTGATAGGTGTGATTCATAACACGTGCAGTGACCTGATGAAGCTGGTAGATGTTTAAGGTGCATGTGTGTGTGCACACACATTTTGTGCATTCCTGCATGCTCATTTCAGCTGAATATGGTTTTCTGTATTTCCTAGTGTTCTTCTTATACATAAGCAAATGCAAAATTTATGTTATGCTCAAATTGTTGCTAGATATATCTGATGCATTAGAACAAATTCACATTTTCAAAGTAGAGTTAAAGCAAAAGGGTCAAAAAAATTAAAAACCCACCAGGAAAGATGCATACTAGTTAATACTAAGTGCCAGGCATGGTGCCATAGATTCCACATGAGTTATCTCATTAACCCCATGAGTTAGCTATAATTGTTAGCCACATTTGTACAGATGAGAAATACTGCAGCTCAGAGAGGTAAAACTTGCCCCAGGTTCCAAGGCTAGGACATGGTGATTCTCTATTGCTATGTCATTCTTTTTTTCTGAACATATTAAAAGAGAAATAACAAAGTGGGGGAAATACATATATATTATTCCATAATATCTGGAAGTTTTTAAAATAAGTAAAAAAAAAAAAGACAAAATAGCCTTATAGAAAAATGGACAAAGGTCAAGAGCAGGCAGTTTACAAAGGAAGAAATACAGATCTCAATAAAATGGGGATTAAAAAAAAAAAAGACTTTTGGCCTCAGTTAGTACTCAGTCATGCAAGACAAAACAATTCCATGTCGGTTTTTTCCATTATCAGATTGACAGAAATGGCTGTGGGGAAACATTAGCAGGAGCATAGATTTTTGAAACCTTTCCAAAGCACGTATACTGGTCCTTTGACCCAGCCATCTAACTTCTAGGAATTTATCCTAAGAAAATAGTCAGAGAAGTGGGGGATAAAAAGAGTTGTTAATAATGCTGAATAACTGGGTGTGGTAGCACATGCCTGTAATCCCAGCACTTTGGGAGGCCAGTCAAGAGGATCACTTGAGCCCAGGAATTTGAGACGATCTTGGACAACATAGGGAGACTCTTGTCTCTTAAAATAAAAATGGTTTCTTTAAAGTTAGCCAGGTTTGGTGATGCATGCCTGTAGTCCCAGCTACTCGGGAGGCTGAGGTGGGAGGATGGCTTAAGCACAGGAGGTAGAGGCTGCATTGAGCCGCAGTCACATCACTCTCTTGAGCCTGGGCAGCAGAACAAGACCCTGTCTCAAAAAAAATAAAAAGTAATAATGATAATGCTGAAAAAATGGAAAGCAATCATCCATCATCATTGAGTAAATTAAACAAATTCTAATACGCTGATACTGTACAATGGCATATAATATGATACTGTGGGACTCTGAGAAAGATAATGTTATGTCCATAATGGTTGACACTGGACGTTCTTCACATTTTATTAAGCAAAGGGAGCAAGGTGCAAAGTAACATAGTCAGTGTGATCTCATTTTTGTAAAACCATTTGCATGCATGTGTGCATGCTTATGTGTGCAAGCAAGCCTTGTAGAGGAAGAAGTCTAGAAGGGCACCCGTTAAAACATTGACAATGGATGACTCAAGAGTAGTGGAATTGCTGGATGGTTTTTATTTTTGTTCTTTTCATTTATATGTTTCCTAAATTTTTCTTTAGTGAATATATTACTTTTATGATTTTAACAAATGATTTAAAACAGGGGTGGGTGCAGTGGCTTACACCTGTAATCCCAGCACTTTGAGAGGCCGAGGTAGGTGAATCGTCTGAGGTCAGGAGTTCAGCCTAGCCAACAATGGTGAAACCCTGTCCCTACTAAAAATACAGAAGTTAGCTGGGCATGGCTCTAATCCCAGCTACTTGGGAGGCTGAGGCAGGAGAATCACTTGAACCCAGTAGGCGGAGGCTGCAGTGAGCAAAGATCATACCACTGCAGGCCTGGGTGACAGTGTGAGACTTCATCTCAAAAAAAAGTATTAAAAACATTGTCTAACGCAAGGTGCATAATGCATACAAAATATAAGAAAACATGACCTTTGTAAATTAGGTTCCTAGCACCAACAGGGCTGGATAACAAATACCTATTAAAGGATTATTGATAGATTCTGCAGTTTGGAGACACTGTAACCCCATCTGGAGGCTTCAGATTCTTTATTCTTGATCAGAATTAATCTGACCAGATTTCAGGTTACCTCATTCTCAGGTAGATGTTGCAAGGCTGAGCTGGGCAAAGTGATTTGTGTTACCTCCAGGCCACAAGCTCCATAAAGTACATGTGAACTCGGAGTCTCTGTGAGTCATGGGGCTGCTTGCAATGTACGGTTGATAACAGAAACCTCTAATTTTAGTTAGTTGCTTTTAGAGACCAGAACCCAGATATAGTTTCCTGGGGCCTCACCTACTTTGTTAAGCAACTTAGCTGTAAGTTTAAGAAGCAGCTAAAAACAGGACCAGGGGAGTGAGATGAGCTTGAATGTGCCAGCCTAGCTCCTGGGAGGCCTGTCTCTGGCCCTGGGCTCTGTGGGCTGCCACAGGAACTGGAGCTTCATTTTCAAAGCTCCGTAAAACTTGTACCTTCTCCCAGGCCTCCCTTTTCTGGGTTTCATGGCTCTCTGTGGAAATGAGAGCCTGTATAATCACAGAATGTGAATGATCAGAGCAGGGAACAGTGAGGAGCCATTAGGACATTCCCATGGGGTGTAGCTCAGAGTTACAGGGCACAGCTGCACCCTGGTTCTTCCAGGCCTCCTCTTTTCTGGCACTGGAGACCAGATGGGGTCCTGGAGAGGCTCTGCGTGCCCTGCTGGAGCTTCCCATCACTCATTTCTGCAGATGCTTGTCTTAGCAGCCCCTCTGTACCACTCAGCCCAGTACCCGGCTGCCTGGCTGACTGGAGATGGCTCCACTGGAGCTTTCTGTGCATGGGTTGAAAGGGATTTTTTTTTTTTAATTTAAGCAGTTGCATTCCATCTGCCTACACACTCTTAGGCTTTGCAAACTAAGCTTTGTGACCTTTGTAGGTTACTTCACCACACCAGCCCATATCTTCTCCACAGGAGTTTCAAGTGTACTTGACAAAATGAGGTCAGTGTGCCCATGTGCCTGTGTAGTGGGTGCTCTGGAAGTATCACTAATAGGGATCTGCATAAGGGTCTGCCCTTCACCAAGCACTCTGGATAAATTATCTTATTAATCCTCAGAGCAAAGAGGCCAAGTGTGTATTTTCAAAGCAGCCTTTTGTAGTGAGGAAACCAAGGTGTAGAGAGAAGTAACTTGCCCACACTCACACCGCTGGTTAGGTGGGCCTCTAGAGACTCACACCCAGGTGTGCCCAACACCAAAGCTTGTGCCCATCTATCAGGCCACCCTGGCCTTCTGCCCTCTTTAACGCTCCATGGATGAAAGCTGTCGGCCAGTGAGTGATATTTTTCTGGCTTACAAAGCAGCCCTCTTTGTTGATTTCCCAGAGATTTGGGATTTGGAGGGAATTCTTAAAGGTTCAACAAATTATTAGATTTCTCTTAATCATTTTCTTAAAGGATTTTATCATCTTGTACTTGGAGTATCAGCACTAAATTATGTTTTGTTTGAATGTGCTGAATTTGAGGACATTTCTTAGTTTAATCATGTACAAGGAATTGGAATTAGTGAGTACCAGTTGCAATATCTGTAGCAATTTGCCCATTTCTCCCTCACACAAGGCTGAGTGAGGACAGAGCTGAGTGTCTATCAAGGTGTTGGTAAATAATGCCACTATGTGGGAATTTAGTCTGTGAGATGCTGTTTTACCCAGCGGGTTTAACTGACTGAATACTTCAGGTGCCTAGATTGAAATGCTAAGCTCCAGTTATCCCATATGGAGGCCACACTAGAAAGCCCCAGCAGGTTTATATCTTCATTTACATTTATTTATGATTTATTTTTCCTATTCTTCTGTAAGCTTCAAAAAATCTTTTTTTTTTAATTTTATATTTATTTCCAGAGACTGACCTTTGATCAAAAAATCTTTAGTTGTGTTTTTTTGTTTGTTTGTTTTATGTTAAGAGAAGGGATCTGGCTGGATGCTGTGGCTCATGCCTGTAGTCCCAGCACTGTGAGAGGCCGAAGAGGGTGGGTTGCTTTTCAGGAGTTTGAGACCAGCCTGGGAAACATGGTGAAACCCCATCTCTACAGAAAATACAAAAATTGTCTAGGCATGGTGGCTCACACCTGTGGTACCAGCTACTGGAGAGGCTGAAGTGGGGCTTGATCCTGGGAGGCGGAGATTGTAGTGATCTGAAATTGCGACACTGCGCTCCAGCCTGGGTGACAGAGCAAGACCCTGTCTAAAAAAAAAAGAGACAGAGAGAGTCTCACTGTGTTGCCCGGGCTGGTCTCAAACTCCTGACCTCAAGTGACCCTCCCACCTTGGCCTCACAATGCGTTGAGATTACAGGCCTGAGCCACCACACCCAGACTCTGCAGCTTTCTGTTTGTCAGATATCCAAACATGCCCCAGCTCCGCCCTCCCAATACACACACACACACACACACACACACACACACACACACACACACAGCATCAGAGACCTGAGAAGGACACCCTGGTAGAGTGGAGGTTTGGGGGAATGTTAATAGTGGTGGTGTGGTGGTTTTTGTTGTTGTATCCAAATCAGAGCATCACGTGGCCTTGAGGGTTTGGAAAGGAGGGCCCGTAGTTCAAGAACAAGCAGTAGCTTCTTGGGATCGTATTGGAGAGAGGAAAGAGAAAAGAACGTGGACAATGTAAAGAATTATAGATCTGAAAATATTGGGGACAAAGGCGAGGCCCCTGACGCCTATACGGACCAATTATATGAAAAGAAGGAAGTCATTGGAGATAAGGGGTTAGTTGTGGGTTAAGTTGGGTTTTGGAAAGCTTTTGGGAAGATTGACCAAGGAAGAGGCCCCAGAAGCAGGCTTGAGACCCTTTGGGCTGGTAATTTGGGTGTCCCAGGTACTTGGAACCTGATCTAAAAGAGGGAGCGTGGTTTCCAGGTGGACACACCTTTGGACCCAAGACCTCTTGCCCAGAGGAAAGGGGTACAATCAGACGAGAGCCAACGTGAGCCCTCAGAAACATGTAGTCCAGGGTGGGGCCGACTTACTGTGTCCTTACCTGGCAACACACATGCACTGTGTTGTGGCAGAACACAAGGCTGGGAGGCAGAGAACTGGTTCTAATCCTGTGTGACCTTGGCCAAGTTACTTTCCTCTCTTGTACTTCATATATGGTCTTTCCATCCTTTCTACTCCTGAAGATCCATGACTTAGTGGCCATCAACTTTGTTGTCCCTGAGTGTTTCTGAGAATGCCAACAGTGCCCAGGGCTTTACTCAGCTTGGAGAGAGAGCCTTCCTTTGGTAAGCAGGAAAGTGGTTAGAGCAAGTTAGGGTCTGCAGTGCTAGGATTTGAGGTGGCGTCACAAGACAACGTTGCTATACTCACAGCCTTAGGACAGTGACTCCTACTTGCTGCCTCATCATCTCCAGCTCTAAAAAAGGCTGGACGTGGTCGCTCATGCCTGTAATCCTAGCACTTTGGGAGGCCGAGGCTGGCAGATCACCTGAGGTTAGGGGTTCGAGATGAGCCTGACCAAGATGATGAAACCCTGTCACCAAGATGATGAAACCCTGTCTCTACTAAAAATACAAAAATTAGCCGGGCATGGTGGCGGGCGCCTGTAATCCCAGCTACTCAGGAGGTTGAGACAGGAGAATCACTTGAACCTGGGAGGCAGAGGTTGTAGTGAGTTGAGATCGCACCATTGCACTCCAGCCTGGGCAACAAGAGCAAAACCCTGTCTCAAAAAAAAAGGGACCCGCAGTACCTTTGACAAAGCAGCACCACCTAGTACAAAGGTAGTTTCTTTTGTGATTGATCAAAACAATCAGGAAAATGAGAGAAAGGGCCTCGAGGTGAGAGTGAGGAGGGAAAAGAACATCAAACAGATAAAGTCCTGTCCTGTTGTCCTGGGACCCTGGTTGGCCATCTTGGTCCAGGTGATCCCCACAAGAAAGAGTTTCCGACCCATTTCGGCCACAGTTTTAGGAAAGCCATTCAGTTTTCATGTCTTAGTTTCTGAAGCAAGTTTGCAAGTGAATGTTTTGGATAGCAATAAAATTACTCCTTTTCTTTTGTTCACAGAGATGCTGCAATTTGTCAGTAATCAAGTGGGAGAGTTCCCTGACCTGTTTTCAGAGCAGCTGTGTAGCTCCTTTCCTGGCAGTGGTGGTAATGGTGGTAGCAGTGGCGGCAGCAGCAGCAGCAGCAGCAGCAGCAGCAGCAATGGCAGGGGCAGCAGCAGTGGAGCTGTGGACTCTGCGATGCCAAGGTCATTCAGCCAGGTCCCATTACCTTCTTTCTCACCCTCAGCAGCTTCCCCACAGGCTTCAGCCCTGCAGGTCAAGGTCTCTCCCACCTCAGTTTCCACCACACCCAGGGCAACTCCTATTCTTCAGCCCCGCCCCCAGCCCCAGCCTCAACCTCAAGCTCAGCTGCAACAACAGACAGTAATGATTACCCCGACATTCAGCACCACTCCGCAGACGAGGATTATCCAGCAGCCTTTGATATACCAGAATGCAGCTACCAGCTTTCAAGGTGATTCAGAAATCAGATATGGTAGTGATTGGTTTGTTCCAAAGTTTACGTGCCAGTTTGCAGACACTGTAAATATTTCTGTCCTCTGGGAATGACAGGTATATGAATATGGTCCTGTCCGAATGAGTTTCTGGTAACTGGCAATAAGAACTGGTGCAGGAACATGTCACATCTGGCAGTTCAAATAGCTTAATATCTATTGTGCCTATTTCAAAAATGCTTGGTTAAAAAAATCCAGCAAGCATAGTAAACACAGGGCCATCCCGATAAGTAGTGGTGGAGGCTTGAATAAAGTTAGGTTTCAAATTGGCTAAGCGGCAGCCAGATCTCAGCCACCACAGTTGAGAACTATTCATTTGGCAAACATCTGAGCATCCACTACTGAATATGACTTTTAATATAGGAGCAGCAGCTTCAAGTAGCAGGCCTCAGAGTGCTGGACCCTCAGTATGTGTTGAGGGAATGGATGACTGAAAGGGGCTTGTTCTTTCTGTGATGTGCTGCATCCCAGTGCCTTTTCATCAAATTTCCCTCTGACTCTGTGGGGAGCCCTGGGTGGGATTAGTATTGCTCTGAATTTCAAAGAATCTGATAGTTCTTCAGTGGAGTTCAAGAATTTGGAGGGGGATGTAAAGGCAAAAAGCTGAGACAGTCCTCCCAAAATACACTTTCAGTCCAGAAAGGATGGGAGGAAATGAAGCCTCAGGGAGTTGTTGATTCTTAACATCTGTTAACTCCCTTGCTGGGTGCAGTCATTTGCTGATTAGCTTCCCTTTCCTCCACCCTGGCACTGAGAGTAATGAAATAATTTGTACTCGTTCCCTCAGAAATTGATGCAGCCCTTATGGGATGTTCTTGTTGTCTAAACCAGCTTGTAAATGGCTACACACATCTTCAGCAGCAGGTGGGAAGTTGGAATCGTTATGAGATACTCCATCCTCAGGTTACTGCTGCAGCTACAGTGACAGAATGCATTCCTCATCTCTGCCTTTTTTCTTCTCTTCTCCCAAGTCCTTCAGCCTCAAGTCCAAAGCCTGGTGACGTCCTCCCAGGTACAGCCGGTCACCATTCAGCAGCAGGTGCAGACAGTACAGGCCCAGCGGGTGCTGACACAAACAGCCAATGGCACACTGCAGACCCTTGCCCCGGCCACGGTGCAGACAGTTGCTGCGCCACAGGTGCAGCAGGTCCCGGTAGGTGGCTGGAAGGGATTCAGGGAGGCACTGGTTGGGGCTGTTAACTGGTCCTTGGTTGAAGATGTGGTCTATATACTGAGAAGGACCAGCCAGAGGGTACACAAAGCAGCTTGTAGAGCGCCAGGATGCACCTGTGAGCAGTGTAGAGAGACCTGGCTGAGCCCATATCTGTAAATAGACACTGGCACTCAGGAAAGGCTGGTGCAGTCACTTACGTACACATGTAATGGGCACAGAACTGAAATGAAATGTGCCAAATTGGTATCTCCCAGATAATTTTCTTTTTCACAGTGGGGTTTTTTTTTTTTTTTGAGATGGAGTCTCACTCTGTCGCCCAGGCTGGAGTGGAGTGGCTCGATCTTGGCTCACTGCAACTTCTGCCTCCTGGGTTCAAGCAATTCTCCTGCCTCAGCCTCCTGAGTAGCTGGGACTACAGCGTGTGCCACCACACTCAGCTAATTTTTATATTTTTAGTAGAGACAGGTTTTCACTGTGTTGGCCAGGCTGGTCTCGAACTCTAGACCTCGTGATCTGCCCACCTTGGCCTCCCAAAGACTGGGATTATAGATGTGAGCCACCATGGCTTCCATAGTTTTATGTTTTCCATATTTTCTACTCTACTGTAGATGCTGAACATATATTACTTTTGGGTTGGCGGAGGGGCATGTGGTGTTTTTTTTGTTTTTCTTTTTTTGAGACGGAATTTTTTTCTTGTTGCTCAGGATGGAGTGTAGTGGCACAGTCTCAGCTCACTGCAACCTCCACCTGCCAGGTTCAAGTGATTCTCTTGTCTCAGCTTCCTGAATAATTGGGATTACAGGTGCCTGCCACCACGCCCAGCTAATTTTTTGTATTTTTAGTAGAGATGGGATTTCACCATGTTGGCCAGGCTGGTTTTGAACTCCTGGCCTCAACAATCCACCCATGTTGGCCTCCCAAAGTGCTAGGATTACAGCCCCGACCCATTGCGTCTGGCTGGGGGGCATGTATTATTTTTATAATCAGAAAAAAAATGTCTTTATG
This sequence comes from Cacajao melanocephalus, assembly GCA_963573385.1. Classification (NCBI taxonomy): domain Eukaryota; kingdom Metazoa; phylum Chordata; class Mammalia; order Primates; family Pitheciidae; genus Cacajao; species Cacajao melanocephalus. The sequence goes on along the minus strand of CAUYLG010048001.1, from coordinate 150,924 downwards.
TTATATATCATCGTGGACTGTATTTTCTTATTAACAAGGTAATTTGTTTTTAAAAATTCAGGTTTATTATTTTTGCTTCTCAGCTGTGTTTCTGGCTTTCCTGAGTCTATCAAAGTCAGACCCTCTCCTCTCTGCCATCCACGCTGCCTATCTCTGTTCTGCTCCTGCTGGGCCACTGGCACCATCCTCCTGAAAGTCTTTTAGCCTTAAAACCCAGGACCCGGCTTGGCACCATGGCTCATGCCTGTAATCTCAGCACTTTGGGAGGCTGAGGCAGGTGTATTTCTTGAGCCCAGGAGTTCAGGACCAGCCTGGGCAACATGGTGAAATCCTGTCTCTACAAAAAATTAGCCAAGCATGGTGTCACACGCCTGTAGTCCTAGCTACTCAGGAGGCTGAGGCAGTAGGATCACTTGGGCCCGGGAGGTCAAGACCACAGAGAGCTGAGATTGCGCTACTGCACTCCAGCCTGGGCAACAGAGAGCAACCGTTCTCAGTAAAAAAAAAAAAAAAAAAGAAAGAAAGAAAAACCAGGACCCTCTTTAGCTAGCCCCTCTTTCTCCCACTGAACCCAGTATTCAGGCTGTACGAAATAGCCAGCTTTCAAAATGGCCTTTATGAAATTTCCTGTTTTTTAAATTCTCAATTTCATAAAAATTATATCGTTTCTCATTCTTTCTTGGAAGGTCTGTGCAATAAGAAAGGAATGCAAAACAGAAGGATAATGCTATCATCCTTTCTCTTTTCTTCCTTCTTCATTCAGGTCCTGGTCCAGCCTCAGATCATCAAGACAGATTCCCTTGTTTTGACCACACTGAAGACAGATGGCAGCCCTGTCATGGCTGCGGTCCAGAACCCGGCCCTCACCGCCCTCACCACCCCTATCCAGACGGCTGCCCTTCAAGTACCAGTAAGAGCTGCCTTCTCCCCCATCCTCCTCCCTCCCCCTTCATTCCTGGAGGTGTTAGTCGTCAGAGATGTTAAATCTCTATATGCTGAGTAGGTATGGGAAGGTCTGTAGCACGAATCATTCGAATTGTAAATGTCACCCCTCTTAGTCATTTTTCCGCTTGAAAAAGTATTACCAATGTGTGTTAGATGTGGGAATACTGGGGTTTACAAGAGGGTAGTAAAGGATAGCAGAAGGACCCTCTGTTCTTGCCTAAGAGCTCCACACAAGATCATTCACCTCTTAAGTCCTGCTGCTGGCTTCTGAAGGGGGCTAGGGCTACCAGGCAGGGAAGGGCTCCAAGGTAAGGGACATGGAAGGTACCCCATCCTTCAGTTTTAGTTTATTAGCTGCTTTCAGCATCCTATAGCATGAGAATCTGATAGAGCAAATGGTGATTAAAATTTGGAAGCACTAGCTTTATTCATAAAAGCCAAGAACTAGAAGCAACTCAAATGTCCAGCCACAGAAGAATAAGCACATTGTGATATAGTCATACAATGAAATTATGCCTAGCAATTAAAAAAAAGAACTGCTGGCCAGGCACAATGGCTCATGCCTGTAATCTCAGCACTTTGGGAGGCCAAGGTGGGTGGATCAGCTGAGGTCAGGAGTTAGACCAGCCTGGCCAACCTGGTGAAACCCCATCTCTACTAAAAATATAAAAATTAGCCATAAAATACTATATTTAATATATAAAATATATATTAAATAAAAATTTAGTATATATTTTATATACTAAAAATATAAAAATTAGTGGTGCCTGCCTGTAGTCCCAGCTACTCGGGAGGCTGAGGCAGGATAATTGCTTGAACCTGAGAGGTGGAGGTTGCAGTGAGCTGAGATTGCACCAGTGCACTCCAGTCTGGACGACAGAGCGAGACTCCATCTCAAAAAAATAAATAAATAAAATAACATGGGGCTGTCCCTCAAAAATAGTGTGTTTAGCCAAAGGAGCCCATCACAAAAGAGTTCATGCTAATGATTCCATTTATGTGAAGTTCAAAAAAAGGCAAAATGAAGCTATGGTGCTAAAAGTCAGGACAGTGATGACAAGGAGGGGAGGGTCATGCAGCAACCTTCTGAGCTGGTAGAAATGGGCTATATCTTGGTCTGAGTGGTTACATACACTGTGTACATATGTAAAATTCATCAAGCTATAAACTTGATTTGTGGTTTTTATTGTGCATGACTTGTTGGCAACTAATGAAATTGAACACCTTTTAATTTATTTACGGGCCATTTAGATATTGAGGCCATTATTTAAGAAAATAAACTAAAATTGGGCTGGGGCCAGTGGCTCATGCCTATCATCCCAGCGCTTTGGGAGGCTGAGGCGGGCAGATCCCCTGAGGTCAGTAGTTCAAGACTAGCCTGGCCAACATGATAAAACTCTGTCTCTACTAAAAATACAAAAATGAGCCAGGCATGATAGTGGGCACCTATATTCCCAGCTACTCAGGAGACAGGCAGGAGAATCACTTGAACCTGGGAATTGGAGGTTGTAGTGAGCTGAGATCACACCGCTGCACTCCAGCCTGGGCAACAGAGAGAGACTCTATCTCAAAAAAAAAAGCAGGGGGGCCGGGGGCGGAGGTTCACACCTGTAATCCCAGCACTTTGGGAGGCTGAGGTGGAAGTTCGAGACCAGCCTCAGCAACATGGAGAAATCCCATCTCTACTAAAAATAGTATATTTTTAGGGTGTGATGGCTCATGTCTGTAATCCCAGCCACTCTGGAGGCTGAGGCAGGAGAATTGCTTGAACCCAGGAGGTGGAGTTTGCGGTGAGCTGAGATTGTGGGCAACAAGAATGAAAATCCATCTCAAAAAGTCTGTCTCAAAAGAAAAAGGAAAGAAACTAAAATTAGAAAAAATAAGAGGAGAAAACAGAGATGAAGAATAAAAGTAGGGGGACCTCCATGGTTGCCCTATTTACTTAATCAAATGGCTCTGATAGAGCGTGTCACTTCTGCCCTTGAGCTTTTTGATGGCCAAATTGTATAAAGAAATGCAGTAATTTGCTTAATTGTCATTTGAGAGGAAAAAATGTGTCATACACTAGGAGAAAGTTTTCTCTGATGTCAACTCGTGGTTCACTGTGTGCAAGTTTAGAGGTGGTTGACAGTTTGACAGCAAAGCAGAAATCATATGACTTGTTTCTGGCATGCCTAGATCAAAAGTTAAAACATATTTAGCCATGTTAATCCTCTTGTGGTGTAGTTTATCAATGGTGATTTTTTTCTTTTGAAACGAAGTCTTGCTGTTGTTGCCCAGGCTGGAGTGTAGTGGCATGATCTCAGCTCTGTGTGATCTTGGCTCACCTCAACCTCCGCCTCCCAGGTTCAAGTGATTCTCCTGTTTCAGTCTCCGGGCACACGCCACCATGCCCAGCTAATTTTTTTTGTATTTTTAATAGAGATGGGGTTTCACCATGTTGGCCAGGCTGGTCTTGAACTCCTGACCTCATGATCCGCCCACCTTGGCCTCCCAAAGTGCTGAGATTACAGGTGTGAGCCACCATGCCTGGTGATTCTTTTTTTTTTTTTTTTTTTTTTTTTTTAAAGAGACAGAGTCTGACACTGTCACCCAGCCTAGAGTGCAGTGGCGCAATCTCACAGCTCCTGCAAACTCCGCCCCCGCAGTTCAAGCGATTCTCCTGCCTCAGCCTCCCGAGTAGCTGGGATTATAGGTGCCTGCCACCGCGCCCGGCTAATTTTCGTATTTTTAGTAGAGACAGGGTTTCAACATCTTGGCCAGGCTGGTCCTGAACTCCTGACCTCTTGATCCACCTGCCCCGGCCTCCCATAGTGCTGGGATTATAGGCATGAGCCACCGTGCCCGGCCTTGATGGTGATTCTTAAAGGGAGGTAGTAACCAAGGTACTGTGGCTCCTGAGGCTTCTTGGGGCCTGACTTGATTAACCGAGGAAGAGTCCCAGATCTCATGAAGTACTGCCAGGTGTGGCAACATTTGGCTGGGACGGGCAGGTATGTGTAGAGGTTGCTTTACTTGGGCTAACGACGGGATCATTCTGCTCTGTACCTGTTCCTGTTCTAGACCCTGGTGGGCAGCAATGGGACCATTCTGACCACAATGCCTGTGATGATGGGGCAAGAGAAAGTGCCCATTAAGCAAGTACCTGGGGGAGTCAAGCAGCTTGAGCCCCCCAAAGAAGGAGAAAGGCGGACAACCCACAATATCATTGAGAAACGATATCGCTCCTCCATCAATGACAAAATCATCGAATTGAAAGACCTGGTCATGGGGACAGATGCCAAGGTCGGTGCCAAGCAAAATCGTGTTTTATGCCTCACCATCTCCCATCTACCTGTTTTTGCTTCAGAAGCTTAGAGAAGTCCCAGGCTCAAGATAAGTGAATACAAGAACGAGTTAGAGGTGCTTTCTAATGAAAGCATCTTGGTGGTGTGTCAAAATTATAAAATATTAAGAAACATCAGGGGTCTGGTGAGGGTTGTTAAGGCAGTGACCCACTGAGACCTCTGACTCCTTCGGGTATGCTCTACAGTGTTGGGGGACTCTACTGTCAGAGGCAGAGAAAGACGCCTGCACTCACTAGTTCCACATAGAGGACTGTGTGTACTTGGAATCAGCTGATGGCATAATTTTAGCTGTGTTTAGGGGTTACCTTTTAGGGAAAAGAAAGAAAAAAGGTTGAGTCTTTGACCAACAACAAATAGAGGAAATTGATTTTCCAAATGGCTTCTAGTGTTTCAATGAATGTGTCATCTGGAAATAGGAGATTTTATTTTTAAAACCTATTATCTATTTTTAAACCCTATTTTGAAAGAAAATTGTATTATTTTTCTTGTTGTCTGCAAATCTGAAAGGTACACATCTTAAGTAAAAATATAGGCCTTAAGATAACTGTCCAACAATGCTGTGGTTGTTTCATCATTTGTTTTCCTTAAAGTTTGTTTTGGTGCTAAGATTATTATAAGAAGTAGGAACAATAGCTAGTATTTATTTATTGAGTTTCAACTATTTGCCAGGCTCGAGGCTAAGCTCTTTACACTCGTTATCTCATTTAGCCCTCGCTGCAAGCCTGCGATTCACATTATCTCCATGTTAAGGAGGAGGAAAGTGAGGTTCAGAGGTATGGAGTAACTTGTCCCTGGTAGCACAGCTAATCACTGGGAAGGCCAACATCTGAACTTGGTTTCTCCCCTCACAGAGCCATGCTCTCAACCCAAGTGCTAGGGCTCTGCTCTCTTCACCCTGTAGCCTGCACTAGTCTCACTGTGTTTTCCCTCATCTTCCTTCCCAGATGCACAAGTCTGGGGTTTTGAGGAAGGCCATTGATTACATCAAATACTTGCAGCAGGTCAATCATAAACTGCGCCAGGAGAACATGGTGCTAAAGCTGGCAAATCAAAAGAACAGTAAGTGTGCTCGCTGAGAAAAGGATTGTCAGACCATCCTGTGCTGGGCACTGGGCAGGGCCCACAGATGTGTACAAGGCCTAACCCGGCCCAGGTGGGGCTTTGTAAAAACAGATCATTTTCATCAGCTGAGGTTTTCTTTGCAGAGCTTCTAAAGGGCATCGACCTAGGCAGTCTGGTGGACAGTGAGGTGGATCTGAAGATCGAGGACTTTAATCAGAATGTCCTTCTGATGTCGCCGCCAGCCTCTGACTCAGGGTCCCAGGCTGGCTTCTCTCCCTACTCCATTGACTCTGAGCCAGGAAGCCCTCTTTTGGATGATGCAAAGGTACAGACTTTTGAAATCTCTTTATCCCTGGAATCTTTCCCGTTTCCCCTAAGAAAGTAGCTGGGAGGCCACAGTTAAGCGGCCAGGCCACATGTTCAGAGGGCCTAGCCTGGAGAGGAACAGGAATTCTGTTAAATTAGCCAGGTCCTGGAGAATAAAGAAAACTGACTCTGGGGGGGAAACAGTCCCTCAGGTTTAACTGATCCTTGCTGACGGGCCCCGTCAGAGAGGAATGAGTGCCAGATACAGAATGAGAATGCTAAGTAGCTGTTTTGGGGGCGTTGGGAGCTGCTGGAGGCGCCTCATTGCTTCGCTCTGCCTTTAATGGGCCTGGCAAGACCACTTTGGGAGGCTGATCAGTTGGTTTAGGATGAGGCTGCCTGTGGGTCCTCTTTTCAGAAATGATTACAGCTTGCAGTCTAACAGATCACATTTCACCTAGGACCTTTAATTGTCAAAGAAAGCCCCTGGCAGTTGTAGTTTAATGGAATTACTTAAGAGTGGCTCTGGACCTGATGATCTTGCTGGGAACCTGTAGAGACCACTGGGTTCTGTACTGTATTTTGACATTGGCAGTTTCTGACTCTGAAAGCACAAAGTTCCCTTCTAGTTTTTTTTTGACTAAGCTATTTATTGTATCATATACTTAATTTTATTAAGGAAGCTCTGTTTTTGAAATATTCTTATAAATGTGATTCTGTTTGGTAACAACAGGCTATTTGACATATAAATTGAATTAGCTGGGCTTCTGAGTCATCAGAAGAAATCTTAAATGGTTTTAAAATATTGAAAAGAAGTGACATGCTATATACACATTGAGGCTCAGGGGAGATCTGGTTCCAGCCCTCCCGCTATAAAATGAGGAGTAGGGTGGGTGTAGACAATGGTAGGATTTTAGAACAGGTAAAATCCTTTAGATAGATTCACACTAAATACAGTGTTTGATCAACTTTATTGAGGTATTATTTAAATGCAATAAAATACACCTACTTTAAATGTATAGGACCAAGAGTTTCAATGTAATGTACAGTACTGTGTAACTATCAGTATAATCAAGATGTAGAACATTTCCATCACCCCAAAAGCGCTTTGTACACCTTTGCAGGTAGTTTCCCACACCCCTCTCCAGCCTCAGACAATGACTGATTCCATCGGTTTCCTGTTACTTTAGATTCGTTTTACCTGTTCTGGAATTAGACAGAAACAGAATCATACAGTGTGTTCTCTTTTGTGGTAGAGCTCTATTTTAAAAGAAAATCTCTTCTACTTTGTTCTTCGGAACATGTACTTTTCTCAGTTAGCAAGCAGGTGAATGTGCAAATGTTTGGGCGCAGTTAGTGAATTATAGGCTTCTCAGTTCCCATCTGGCTTTAGTACTGAATTAATGGACTTGAATTTAAACCTTATAACCACTTATCAATATATGTATCTATTTATAAAGTACTATAAAAAACCTATGCAGTATTTATTCCAACCTTGAGGCCTTGTTTTGAAGGTCAAAGATGAGCCGGACTCTCCTCCTGTGGCACTGGGCATGGTAGACCGCTCACGGATTCTTCTGTGTGTCCTCACCTTCTTGTGCCTCTCCTTTAACCCCTTGACCGCCCTGCTACAGTGGGGAGGGGCCCACGACTCTGACCAGCACCCACACTCAGGCTCTGGCCGCAGTGTCCTGTCATTCGAGTCAGGTAGGTGGAGGCCCTTTGCATCACCTGGGCATGGCTGGAGCACTCTGGCAGGAGAAGGACCCTGTGTACAGACTTCTTGGCTTGGCTACCAGGTCCCAAGGGGCTTTTATGGTGGGCCCCCACCTGCTTACTTCTGATAGGAATTGGAATAAGCTGCATTTTGGAAGTAACAAGGCAAGCCCAAGTTCAGTCAGAATGAGCAAAACAAATCAGGAACTCACACTAAATACCCTGGGGTGGAGGGGTGGTACCTATTTGAAGGAGGATATGGTGTTTTTCACCTGAATGGCAAAACCAGTGCCTTAACTCCCCTTACAAGCTAACAGATTTTTGTGGTACTTGGCTCCATAATGACAAGGGCTACAGTCCTTAGCCCTGTTTAGATTCTAGAATTACTTGCCCTTTCTTCTGAGAATGAAGTAGAAGCCTCTTTCATGTGATAATGTGCTGGGGTCTGTCAGGTGCCTGGCTGCTCTGCAAGGCCTTTCCTGGCAGGCTCTGCTGAGACACTCCTCCTTAGGTTCTGGGGGCTGGTTTGACTGGATGATGCCTACTCTTCTCTTATGGCTGGTAAACGGTGTGATTGTCCTGAGCGTCTTTGTGAAGCTGCTGGTCCATGGGGAGCCAGTGATCCGACCACATTCTCGCTCCTCGGTCACCTTCTGGAGGCACCGGAAACAGGCAGACCTGGATCTCTCCAGAGTGAGTTCTGTGTCCGCCCTGCCCCATCCTCCACAGACTTGACCAATAATTCAGCAACTCATGTTGAATCCTCCCTGTGAAGAAAGTCCTGTGATAGATGCTTGTGGTGACTGAGAGGAAAAAGGGACCCTGCTGCTGAACAGTCGCAGGGCAGTGGAGAGGGCGTCTCTGCATAGATAATTAATTCCAGGGACATGAGAGGATCTATGTCTCTGGTATGACAGAGGAAGAATAAAGTTGAGTTCTGAGGGAGGGGTTCTAGGGCTTGAGCAGGTCTGCCAAGAGCAAGAAGGAAGGGCAGGCGGGGCAGAAGGACCTTCCAACCTGAAGGCATGAATAGACAGGCTGTTTGGAGATTGGCAGGTTCCAGGGTGTGTTGAGTGTGGGATATGTCAGAGAGAGGAAGGCAAAGGCTGGTAGTGTGTCTAGGCCCAAATGGGAGAGGGCTTTCACTAGGAACTGATTTGGGGCTTTATTCTCAGTTCTCTAAAGAACCAGAAAAGGTTTTTGAGTAGGAAAACTAGCTGAAAGTTTTCATTTGAAATCAACGGAGTTTATGGAAAAGATTCTGGGGCAACTCACAGCATTGAAGGAAGAGTTAAATATCGACATTTCAGGAGGAATAAGAACCAGAACACTCCTCAGCAGCAGTGAGCCATGAGCCTGCTCTCCCCACCTCTCCAAGCTGCAGGCCCATTAGTGAGAATCTGATTGGCCATCCTGAATCCGTCAGCCTTGCTGGGGCTATGGGTCTCAGAATATAGACGTGATTTTAAGAGGCCTGTTCCCAGAGCATAACATCCCAAGATGAACATCCTAGTGGCAGGCTCAGGTGTGTGTTTTACAGGCATCATTCTGATGGCTGTGAAGGATAGATAGGAGGGAGATGTGAAATGCATGGAACATAGAAACAAGTTAGGGGCTCTCTTTTTTTTTTTTAAGTTGAGACAAGGTCTCACTATGTTGCCTGGCTGGTCCCAAACTCTTAAGCTCAAGTGATCCTCTCACTTTGATCTCCCAATGTGTTGGGATTATAGTTATGAGCCACCACGCCTGACTGAGTCAGGGGGCTCTTGAAATAGGCTGAGTAAGAGATGATGGCAAGGACCTGGAATTAAAATGAAAGGTTTGAACTGAATAAATATTTGAAATGTAATATTTGGAAAGGAAGTGATGGTGACATTGACTCAAGGACCAGAGAGGCTAGAAGATGGAGCAGACTCCATCTAGGCCACGTTGCCTGGAAAAGCTGGAAGAGGCCCCTGTAGCAAGAGCAGTGATTGGGAGGCAGGCCATGGGGACTGAGGAGGGGTGGGGCCGGTGTTGGGAAGCGTGTATGTTAGGATAGTGTTCTTAGGGAGAGCTGAAGACTGGGACCTGGGAATAGCCCACCTTTGAGAGAAAGGCAGGGGAGGAGCCAGGGAGCATCTGCCTCCTTTGAGATCTGCAAGTGCAGGTCCTTCTGGCTGAAAAGATAGAGCCACCTTAGAGACTGTTGCCCTGAGGATATCTTTTCTTTTCCCTTGTCCAGTCCAGTAATGATATGGGAAGCAAAGCACAAATAGTGTACCAGCTGCCCAATAGAGGAAAAGAGGAAAATTTACTTCAATTTCCCAAGACTGTATAGCCTGTCTTCTAGTTCCCAACAATGAGAGAGAGAGAAAGCAAGCAGTCTTCAGAATGGTGCAATAGACTCTCTGTTAGACCCTCCGAGATTGACAAAGATTAGTTCATCTGAATCCTAGGGTAGGATAGTTTAGCTGTGAGTTTGCCTAAAACCCTGGTTCTTAAACTTTAGCAGGCATGAAGCTGGGTGCTATGGCTCACACCTGTAAATCCCAGCTACTGAGGAGGCTGAGGTGGGAGGATTGCTTGAGCCCAGGAGTTCAAGAGCAGCCTAGGCACCATAGCAAACCCTCATCCCTAAAAATGAAAAACATTAGCAGGCATGGCATGAGAATCACCTCGAAGGCTGCCAGAGGTTCCGATTCAGTAGCCCTGGGGTAAGGTCCAAGTGCTTGCATTTCTAACAAGCTCCTAAGAGCTGATGCTACTGGCCTCTGGGGGCCACACTATGAGACCCTGAAAGCCTAAAGGATCGTGCAGTTTATCTAAATCTGTGTCACCATCTTATGTCTAAAAGCTACTGTTGGTCAGGTGCAGTGGCTCACACCTGTAATCCCAGCACTTTGGGAGGCCGAGGTGGGTAGATCACTTGAGGTCAGGAGTTTGAGACCTGCCTGACCAACATAGTGAAACCCCGACTTTACTAAAAATTCAAAAAAAAAAAAAAATCTGTGAGGGAACTCTGACCAGCATTTGCTCAAAGACAGAAGCAATACAATCCCAATTGAGTAAAAAGCCTGGAAAGAAATACTTCAAAATGTCAGCAGGGATTCTTTCTGGGGGTTGAGATTGTAGGTTGTTTTGTTTTACTTTCTTGTAGCTTTCTGAAGTTTCCCTCATTTTTATAATGAGTATGCACTAATTCCTCTGATAATGGGGAGGGTGGGGAGTAGAAGTCTATCAAAACAGAAAGCCAGAAAAAGGCCAGTGACCATTAACACCCTCTTGATACTTTGTAGGGAGATTTTGCAGCTGCTGCTGCCAACCTGCAAACCTGCCTGGCAGTTTTGGGCCGGGCACTGCCCACCTCTCGCCTGGACCTGGCCTGCAGCCTCTCCTGGAACGTGATCCGCTACAGCCTGCAGAAGCTACGCCTGGTGCGCTGGCTGCTTAAGAAAGTTTTCCAGCGCCGGCGGGCCACACCAGCGACCGAGGCAGGCTTTGAGGACCAAGCTAAGACCAGCGCCCGGGATGCGGCTCTGGCCTATCACCGGTTGCACCAGCTGCACATAACAGGTGAGGGGGCAGCTGCTGCCTGGCTTGCTACAAGGCTTGTGCACCTCACCTCCTTAGCTTGATTTGCCAGTTCTGCACCCTAGTTTAAGCCCCTTTAACGCTGCTCTTTTAGAGTGGCTAGACCAACCTTCTGCCTGTTTCCATAGATGTAAGGATGGTTTGTTGCTTTAGCTCATCAGTTCTCAGATCCACATGTTTTGATGAAATCATCACTATACTCAGGATGTGTCCTATAAACAATGGCACATTGTAGATAAGTTGGCAGTGTTTTTCTTTAGTGATACTTAAATTAATGGTGAGACTTAAAATTGATGACATCTTAGATTCAATGAAATATGATCATTTATTTCATTCCGTAAGCTCCTGCTGTAGTAGAAAGGCAGAGAGATCAGCAAATGAATGGCAGTTCAGTGTGAGTATGTTAGACTTAGCTGAAGGAACATGTTTTCATTGGGAGGGAGCGGGTACCCGTTGGATAGGGTTTCAAGAAAGGCTTTCTGGGGAAGTAGCGTCTTGGCTTTGCATAGAAGGATGCATAGAGGTCACCAGCTCTGCAGGAGATGAGCATTCTGGGCAGAGGGATGTTCCCAAGGAGGAGCCCCACCTGGGGTGGCTCTTGAGAATAAACCTTCAGTGGTCTTAAAGGGAGCCAGGGCATGAGGACAGTGCTCAGACCATGATAGATCTGGATACCTGACTGGGGATCTTGTAGTGTATCAGAAGGATTCAGTGAAGAACATTAGGAAAATAGTGATATGATCGGATTTCTGCTTCTCAAGTTTAGAAGAGTCAGGCCAGGCATGGTAGCTGGCTCACACCTGTAGTCCCAGCACTATGAGAGACCAAGGCAGGAGGACCACTTGCACTCAAGAGTTGCAATCCAGCCTTGACAATGTGGTGAAACCCCATTTCTACAAAAAATACAAAAATTAGCTAAGCGTGGTGGTGCATACCTGTAATCCCAGCTACCGGGGAGGCTGATGGAGAATTACTGGAGCCTGAGGGGTCAGGGCTCCAGTGAGCTGAGACTGCAGCACAGCACTCCAAAAAAAATGTTCAGAAGATTCACTCTGAGGCAGATAAGGAGTGGATACCAGAGGAGTTAGGGAGACCAAATAGAAGCTGATGCAGATTGAAGATGAGAGATGCTGAAAGGACAGATGAGAAGAAATTAGAAGGTGGATTGTTTGGACTGACAGATGAGGAAAGGAGTCAGCTAAGATGGTTCCCTGGTTCTTCCTTGGGAGTTTGGGTGAATGGTGGTGCCACCAACAAAGGTATGGAAAACAGAAGGAAGAGCAACTTTCCAGGGAAAAGGTGATGAGTTCCCATTTGGACACTTGCCTGTGAGATCTGCAGCCCAAAGACCTACAGGTGAGAGTGAAAAGCAAGGGAGCTGATGAGAGTGGATGTGGTGAAAAGGAGACTCTCAGGGCCATTCAGAAGAACACTCACATGTAAAGATAGGCTGGGTGCAGTGGCTCATGCCTGTAATCCCAGCAGTTTGGGAGGCCAAGGCAGGTGGATCACTTTGGGAGGTAAGGAGATTGAGACCAGCCTGGCCAACATTTCGAAATCCCATCTCTACTAAAAATACAAAAATCAGCCAAGTGTGGTGGTGCATGCCTGTAATCCTGGCTACTCGGGAGGCAGAGGTAGGAGAATCACTTGAACCTGGGAGGTGGAGGTTGCAGTGGGCCGAGATTGTGCCACTGCACTCCAGCCAGGGTGATGAGTGAAACTCTGTCTCAAAAAAAAATAAAAGAACAGATTGAGGCTGGCACAGTGGTTCACGTCTATAATCCCAGCACTTTGGGAGGTCAAGGCAGGAAGGTCACTTGAGCCCAGGAATTTCCCACTAGCCTGGGAAACACAGGGAGACTCACCTCTACAAAAAAAAATTTCAAAAAATTTGCTGGTCTTTGTGGCGTACACCTGTGGTCCCAGCTACTTGAGAGGCCAAGGTGGGAGGATCACTTGAGCCTGGGAGGTAGGTCGAGGCTGCACTGAGCTGTGATCGTGCCACTGCACATGCACACAGAAATGAACAGATAGAAGATGAGGAGTTAGGGGCAGAGGCTGCCTGAGAGGAGCAGTTGGAAAGGTCTGAGGAGACACTGAGAGGCTTAGTGTTGGAGGAGCAAGGGCAGAGGGTTGAGGAGGGGAGATTGTTGCTGGGACACCGAGTAAGATGAGGGCCAGGAATAATAGTAGGATGTGGTAACTGGAAGGTGTTGGATGCCCTGGTGGCTGCAGGGAGCTTCAGCCAAAAGTGGAACAGAGCCAGGCAAGTGATGCAGGAGTGACCAGGAGATGACACAGTGGGGCCAGTGTGCTGCTTTAATACGTGGGCTCATGGTAGAGTTTTAGCAGAAGATCCCAATCTGCAGATTTGCCCTGCTCTTACCTTGTCTGTTCTTCAGTGTGCCCTTGGGACACAATAAGCCCATACTCATGTCTCTGATCAGGCTGTGTCCTCCTTGCTGCGAAGTTCTGGAGAATTCCAGCTGAGAAGCTTTACATCACTCATTCCCTCCATACTCTCTGACATTCGCTGTGTGAGACACTGAGGGGACAGAGGTAACTATAGTATGGTTGCCACACTGCCCTCTCTCCTCCCTCCTTGTGAAGGTAAAAACCCAATGTCTCCTGCAGGAGGAACACCTGAGGCCAGTACAGAATGGAGTGTGAGGCTGAGATCACCCTATGCTGATAAAAAGGCAGGGAGGCAAGGCAGCCCAGGAGGAGGAACAGAGCTGGATGAGCACGGGAAGCCTGGCTTTGCTACCGTCTGCACCTTGACATGGGAACTTCCTGTGGCCGCCCCTGAAGCAAGGAGACGCTGAGGGTCTCCGTTTCACCACATCCACTCTCATTAGCTCCCTTGCTTTTCACTCTCACCTGTAGGTCTTTGGGCTGCAGATCCTGCATGTCCAGCTCCCCTCCACATCTCACAGGCAAGTGTCCAAAAGGGAACTCATCGCCTTTTCCTGGCCCTTGTAGTGAGGACCAAAGCAGGCGACAGTATGAAAGCCTCAGGAGAGCTGTGATGGGCCCTTGTGCCTGTGCAAGGATACTTTGTCCCCTGATTAGGGGATCAGCCCCAGATGAGCCACTGTGTACCTCTCGTAGGGGAGAGGGTAGTATGCCTTCCTGGCCTCCCACCCACTAACCCAACATGTATTCAGCTGTCCTTGCTCAGTTTATGTCACTTCCCCCTCAAAAGGGTGTGTGCTTGTATATTGTGAAGATGGGTTCTTTTTTTGAGGGACAGAGTCTCTCTCTGTTTCCCGGGCCAGAGTGCAGTGGCGCAATCTTGGAATTACAGGCATGCGCCACCACGTCCAGCTAATTTTTTCTATTTTTAGTGGAGATGGGGTTTCACTGTGTTTGCCAGGCTGTTCTGAACTCCTGGCCTCAAGTGATCCACTGGCCTCGGCCTCCCACAGTGCTGGGATTACAGATACGAGCTATTGTGCTCAGCCGTATTGAGAAGGTTTTTTAATGAAAATAAATTCAAATCAGTTTGTCTAAAAAAAAATGTCATTACCTCTCTTGAATGTTTGGAGACACAGAATGTGGCTGTGCTGCTGACGCTGTTTTGGGAAATGTTGCACTGTGTGCTTCTGAGTCCCATACAACAACCTGTAATCGTGACAGCTCTGTGTGGGACACAACTTGGTGCCACGTTCCCGGCTACCCTGTGAAGTAGACAGGAAGACACAGCCAGTACGTCACAGAGCCTGGCACTCTATCCTGTGATCTGACCTGTCTGATCACAAAGCTCACCTCATTTCTCCCCTGGTTTCTCTCTCACTTCGATCGTACTGGAGAGAGCAGGAAAAAGTTTGGTTTGGGAGATCCAGTAACAATAGGGTCTGTTTCCGCCCACCCTAGGGAAGCTTCCTGCAGGATCCGCCTGTTCAGATGTACACATGGCGTTGTGTGCTGTAAACCTGGCTGAATGTGCAGAGGAGAAGATCCCACCAAGCATGCTGGTTGAGATCCACCTGACTGCTGCCATGGGGCTCAAGACCCGGTGTGGAGGCAAGCTAGGCTTCTTGGCTGTGAGTACCCTTCATTTCCCTTCTGTAAACCTCCCCCGAGCACTTACCTAGCCAAGAGCTAAGATGCGAAAGCAGGTATGGGTCGCCTTCCCCCTCAGGTGCTGCCCACCTAGAGGGGTAGGCATTCATTCAGTTGCTCATTTCACCAGTACTCCCAGCAACCAATAAAACAGACCAAAATTCCTCCCCTTGTGACCTTAACAACCATAAGCCTTGTAGGCAGGACATTTTGGTGCCCTGAGGTAATATGGAGTTTGGTTAGATACAGATAGCAGAGCTACACTACTTGGGGGTTAATATGCAACTTTCTGCTCTTCAGGTGGTCATAAAAATTCTTAGAATCTCCTGGTTATGTCTCCTGTTCTTTTATTTACCCAAAAGGTATTTATTGGGCATCTTGTATTGATCACAGCACTGTGAATCCAGAAATAAAAGCTAGTGCCTATGCCAAGCTACAGAGTTAAAGAAAAGAATAAAAATAAAGAAGACCTGTGCCTATCTACAAAGAACTCAGGTCAGACCCAGGGCAGGGATTGTGGTTATCAGGCACCTCCCATATGCCTGGCTAGGAGCCAGCCTTGGGAACTCTCAAATGGGTAATTCCCTGGTCCTTGTTATCAGCTAGTTATCAGCTAGTTCACAACATGCTGACCTCAGGCTTTCTCTTACTCTAGCAGAAACAGGCATATTTTACTCTGTGCCCCACTGTGGGCAGACTGCTGAATACATCAAGTATGTTCAAAACAGCATTGTCACATCTCTGTTTCTGTATCTCAGTAATGGCAGAGGCGAGCTGAGAATGAATCAGAACGTACCCTGTGGTGACAGTGACATGTTTCCTGTGGTGCATCACGATAGTCTAGGTGACAAACGGTGCAGGGAAGTCCAGTGTACTTTCTGTGTCTTACCTCTGTTTCTGGTGACCACAGATAAGAGATTCATCCCTTGATTCACTCATTCAGCAAACACAACTGAGCACCCTCTCTAAGCAGGACATTTGCCTTGTTCTCAGGGAGCATACAGTCTGGCAAGGAATCTAGACAGCCACCCTTCTAGACTTTGACATTGATCTTCTCATGAGGAGGACTGGGCTCCAGGTGGGGAAAGAACCCCATCCTCACCTGTGGCTAGACAACCTGGCAGTCCACAGACACTGAAGACACATCATTTTTCCTATTCATTTCAACATTCCCTCAACATATCTTCCTGGGACCAGGACTTCAGGACAGTGTGAGCTAGGGTGAGCTCCTGAGCTGGTCTTGGGGGAAGTCAGGGTGGGCTTTCTGGGAAAGGTGAATCTAGGCTGAGAGCACGAGGCATTGATGAGGTCTCTCCCCTGTTCGGTGTATTGAAATGCTCTGGGCTGATGCCATTACATTTGTAACTTCCATGCTCCCCAACAATGTTTAAAAGACATTCATTTTATCAAAACATAACATACGTGCAGAAGAATGCACACATTTTAACTTACGGCTTGAAGTAAAGTCACCCATGTAACACCACCCACATCAAGAAGTAGGACATTCCCAGCACTCCCAGAAGCCTTCCCACTCTTCCTGCTCTTCCTGCCCCCAACCAAGCTAACCAGTTTTCTGAATTCTGTCACTGTAGTTTAATCTGCCTATTGTAAACTTATCAAAGTACATACTTAGAAGTCTGGCCGTGTGCAGTGGCTCACGCCTATAATCTCAGCACTTTGGGAGGCCAAGGTGGGCGGATCACCTAAAATCAGGAGTTTGAAACCAGCCTGACCAATATGGTGAAAGCATTTCTCTACTAAAAATACAAAAATTAGGCCAGGCATGGTGGCACACACCTATAATCCCAGCTACTTGGGAGGCTGAGGCAGAAGAATTGCTTGAACCCAGGAGGTAGGGGTTGAGTGAGCCAAACTTGCGCCACTGCACCCCAGCCTGGGTGGCAGAGTGAGACGCCATCTCCAAAAAAATAAATAAATAAATAAATACAAAATACAGAAATTAGCCGGGCATGGTGGTGCACACCTGTAATCCCAGCTACTTTGGAGTTTGAGGCAGGGGAATTGCTTGAACCCAGTAAACAGAGGTTGCGGTAAGGCAAGCTTACACCACCACACTCCAGCCTGGGTGACGGAGTGAATGAGACTCCATCTCAAAAAAAAAAAAAAAAAAAGTACAATATGCATGTCAAAAAGTATACAAATCATAAATATACAGTTCAGTGACTTCACAGGGTAAACCCATCCATATAGCCAGCAGTCAGCTCAAAGCACAGAGCCAAGACATCGGAAACCTTTCTTGGGCCCTTTGCTATCACTAACCTACAACTTCCCCCAAGCCTTCCAGCCTTCTATGGGCAACCACCATCCCAGTCACCTCAGATGTTTTGCCTCTGTTTAAACTTTATATTAATATAAGGTGAGTACTGTTTTGTGTCTGATTTTTTTTTTTTTTTTTTTGGAGACAGAGTCTCATTCTGTTGGCAGGCTGGAGTGTAGTGGCGTGATCTCAGCTCACTGCAACCTCCGACTCCCTGGTTCAAGCAGTTTTCCTGCCTCAGCCTCCTGAGTAGCTGGGATTACAGGCATGTGCCACTGCACCAGCTAATTTTTGTATTTTTAGTAGAGACAGGGTTTCAACCCAGATGTTCTCGATCTCCTGACCTCGTGATCTGCCCGCCTCGGCCTCCCAAAGTGCTGGGATTACAGGCATGAGCCACTGCGCCCAGCCTCGTGTCTGACTTCTTTTGTGCAATGTGTAACAATCATTTATGTTGTCATGTAGAATTATAGATTGTTCGTTCTCATACTTTATTGTGTTCCATTGTATGACTAGACTATTGCAGAAGAACTTTTTCGTTGCTTTCTGGTTTTGGTTATTATGAAGAGTGCTGCTGTGAACCTCCTTGCACACACATCTTTCAATAAACATGTGACTGCATTTTTAGGAATGGCATTGCTGGGTCAGAAGTTGTGCGTATTTCCGAATTGTTTGCCATTCTTCACTCCGTCAGCAGTGGGCAAGAGTTCTAGTTCTACATTCTTACCAAACACATATAATGTCAATTTTTTTAAGCCCTTCTAGTGTATCTCATTGTAGTTTTCATGTGGACTTCTCAGGTGATTAATGACATTGAGCACCTCTTCTTACATTTATTGGCAATTTGGATAGTCTCTTTCGTGAAACTCAATTCAAGTCCTACCTCTTTTTTATTTGGGGTGTCTGTCATCTCATTGGATATATGCTTTTCAGATCCCTTCTCCCACCCTATGACTTGCTTCTTTCTTAATGGTGTCTAGTGATAGCACAAGCTCTTAATTTCAGTGAAATCCAAATTATTACTCTTTTCCTTTACATCCTGTTCAGTAAATCTTTGTCCTACCTCAAAGTCATGAAGATATTCTCCTTTGTTGTCTGCTAGAAGCTTTATTTTTTATTGTTTATACACAGGTACCTAATCCACCTGGAATTAATTTTTATATGAGTTGGAGGCAGGAGTACAAGATCTGTTTTCTTCCATAAGGATATCTACCTGACCCAGAGCCTGTTATTTTAAAAACTGTCGTTCCCCTGCTGCACCAAGTGGCACCTTTTTTTCATAAATCAAGTGTCCGTGTACGGTGGGTCTGCCTCCCGATCTGCTAGTCTGTTCCACTGCACCCCCACCACCCAACCCTAACGGCTGTTATGTCTTGATGTCTGGAAGCGTTGGTCTTCCAGATTTAGTGACTGTTTTTTGCTCCTTTACCTTCCCACATTAATTTTAGGCTCATCTTTCCTCATCCCAGAAGCCCAATTTCCCTTATCACTAAGATGCAACTGCCCTCTGAAAGGGACTCAGCCTATTTGAGGCAGGCAGGTGTGTGGCAGCTGAGGATCAGATCACTGGTTTCCTTAGAGTCATCTCTGCCCATGAGCCCCCAGAACACGTTTGGTATGCCTGACAAGCAGTGAGCAGTGCTGTGTATATTTCCTCAAATTTTTTCATGCTCATAGTAACATGCATATAATTTATTGTGATTATACCATAAACCCTGTTTTGCCACTGACTTTTTTCAGCCTAACAATGAATCTTGGGTGTTTCTTTGTAGCCTCTTCATTCTGCAGAGGTACTTGGTGCTGCTGCTGGACATTTGGGTTATTTCCATCATTTGCTGTTATAAACAGTGCTATAGGGAATATTTTGGCCATTGTCTTTTTTTTTTTTTTTTTTTTTTAAGACGGGGTTTCAGCATGTTGGTCAGGCTGGTCTCGAACTCCCGACCTCAGGTGATCTTCCCACCTCGGCCTCCAAAGTGCTTGGATTACAGGCGTGAGCTACCATGCCCGGCCTTGGCCATTGTCTTTACACACATCTGTAAGCGCTTCCTCAGACTAAATCTCTAGAGACGGTGATGTTGTGTCAAAGGATATAAATATTTGAAACTTAATAGTATTACCAAATTTGCATATTCAGTAAGATGGAAAAAGGAGAAGAACTGTCATCTCTAAAGCAGCTGCTCTTCTCTGTTTACTTCTCTTGAGAGAGGATAAAGAGACTCAGACAGTACTTTCTTATAAAGGAAGAAGCTTTGAATTTGGTGAGATATATTTAGCTAGCAAATGAGCCAGGTGTTGGGGGCAAGTGGAGGGCTGGCCTCGGTGAATATGGTTTAGACTAGAGGTTCCCAAACTTGCTCGACTCACTATGTCTCTGCAGATTTTTCATGGTGTCCCTTAGCCAAAAGAAATACATAACAGTTCTGTTTTTTGTTTGTTTGTTTGTTTGTTGAGACAGGGTCTTGCTCTATTGCCCAGGCTGGAGTGCAGTGGTGCGATCACAGCTCACTGCAGCCTCAACCCCCCTGGGTTCAGGTGATCCTCTCCCCGTAGCTTCCCGAGTAGCTGGGACTGCAGGTATACACCACTACTGAGCTAATTTTTTTGTATTTTTTGTAGAGTCAGGGTTTCGCTATGTTGCTCAGGCTGATCTCGAACTCCTGGGATTATAGGCATGCACTACTGCACCTGGCCCCTGTTAAGCAGTTAAGTTTGCACATCCTAATAGGTACTTAAATTGTCTTAACATGAAGTTGAAAGAAGAAATAATACTTTTTGCTAGGAGTCATAGCACATACCTGTAGTCCCAGCTCCTCAGGAGACTGAGGCAGGAGGCTGTCTTGAAGCCACGAGTTTGAGGCTGCAGTTAGCTATGGTCATGCCTATAAATAGAGCCACTCTAGCCTGGCCAACATGGTGAAACCCTGTCTCCACTAAAAATACAAAACTTAGCCAGGTGACACGAACCTGTAATCCCAGCTACTTGAGAGGCTGAGACAGAATCGCTTGAACCCAGGGGGGTTGAGGTTGCAGTGAGTTGAGATCGTGCCAATGCACTCCAGCCTGGGCTACAGAGCGAGACTCCATCTCAGGAAAAAAAAAGAAAGGAAGATATTTTGGATTCTTTTTTTTTTTTTTTTGAGATGGAGTCTTGCTCTGTCGCCAGGCTGGAGTGTAGTGGTGCAGTCTTGAAATCTTGACTCACTACAACCTCCACCTCCCAGTTCAAGCGATTCCTCTGCCTCGGCCTACCAAGTACCTGGGACTACAGGCACACACTACCATGCCCGGGTAATTTTTTATATTTTAGTAGAGACGAGGTTTCACCATGTTGGCCAGGATGGTCTTGATCTTCAGACCTCGTGATCCACCCGCCTAGGCCTCCCAAAGTCCTGGGATTATAGGTGTGAGCCACCGCGCCCGGCTGATATTTTGGATTCTTAGTAATTTCTTAGAAATCATGGTTATTAAGAATTTAATATATATATATACATACATATATATTTTGTTTGAGACAGAGTCTCGCTCTGTCACCCAGGCTGGAGTGCAATGGCGCGATCTCAGCTTACCACAACCTCCACCTTACAGGTTCAAGCCATTCTCCTTCCTCAGCCTCCTGAGTAGCTGGGATTACAGGTGTACGCTACCACGTCCAGCTAATTTTTTAGAAACAGGGTTTCACCATGTTGGTCAGGCTGGTCTCAAACTCTTGACCTCATGATCTGCCTGCCTCTGCCTTCCAAAGTTCTGAGATTACAGGCGTGAGCCACTGGGCCCGGCCCGGCATTTTTTTTTTTTTTTTTTTTTTTTACATAGAGACACAGTCTCACTCTGTTACCCAGGCTGGAGTGGAATGGCTATTCACAAGCATTTCTTACCAATACATGTACCTGTCAAGCACTGCACACCTTTTCAAGCTTTGGAATCAGACTAGCCACCACCACTCTGTTTTCTTTTCTTTTTAATCAAACACTGGCTTAGAACACTCTCTCTTTTCCACATTGATTTTCACACAGTACTATGACAGATAATGATATCATCCAAAGGAAGGTAGTGTGATTTCAGTGCTGAGGCTGTAGCCTCCCCCTATCTAGTCACTTACGGTACCCAACTGATGTTGAATGTCACTGTTTTCCTCCAAAATTTAAAACAGCCTATAGTTGCCTGATCACTTGCTGTGGGACCTCAGACTGCCTTGGCACCTGATTTGAGAGCCATGGGGTTAGACTGATGTTAGGGGACACAACCTGGAGTTGGGACTGGCCCAGGGGTACTGAGTGGCTCTCAGGATCTAGGCAGTTGTGGGGTTCTTGTCACAGCCTCTTTGACATCAGGCAGTTAGCAGATGAGTTACAGGGGAGAGGCTCCTACGCCCCAGTTGGGGAGAATCCTGGTGTCTATAAAATTTAGGAAAATTTTTTTTAAAAAATTTCTTTTTAGGCCAGCCATGGTGGCTTGTGGCTGTAATGCCAGCACTTCGGGAGGCTGAGGCGGGAGGATCACTTGAACTCAGGAGTTTAAGACAGCCTGGGCAACATGGTGAAACCCCATCTCTACCAAAAATACAAAAATTAGCCTGGCATGGTGGTGTGCCCAGCTAACTTTTGTATGGTCCAAACTACTCAGGAGACTGAAGTGGGAGGATTGCTTGAACCCAGGAGGTCAAGACTGCAGTGAGCCTTGATTGTGCCACTGTACTATATCCTGGATGACAGAGCAAGACCCTGTCTCAAAAAGAAAAAAGAAAAAAAAATTTAAGGAAAATTATTATAGGACTAAAATGCCAAGAAAATTAAAAGCCGTTTTCTCAGTTTCCCTTATAGAAGCCATACTTTAGATGACTGTATCCCAGGAGATAGATAGATAGATAGATAGATAGATAGATAGATAGATTTTTTTTTTTAGATGGAGTTTCACTCTTGTTGGCCAGGTTGGAGTTCAGTGGCACGATCTCAGCTCATTTGCAACCTCTATCTCCCAGGTTCAAGTGATTCTCTTACCTCAGCCTCCCAAGAAGCTGGGATTACAGGCATCTGCCACTGTGCCCAGCTAATTTTTGTATAGTTAGCAGAGACAGGGTTTTGTCATGTTGGCCAGACTGGTCTAGAAGTCCTGACCTCAGGTGATCACCCGCCTCAGCCTCCCAAAGTTCTGGGATTACAGGCGTTTTTTTTTTTTTTTTTTTTTTTGAGATGGAGTCTCACTCTGTCACCCTGGAGTACAATAGTGCAATCTCGGTTCACCACAACTTCTGCCTCCTGGGTTCAAGCTTGAGCCCAGGAATTCAAGACTAGCCTGGGCAACATAGCAAAAACCCATTCGTACAAAAAATTAGCCAGGCATGGTGGCATGTGCCCTTTAGTTCCAGCTACTTGGGAGGCTGAGGTAGGAGGATCATCTGATCCCAGAGGTTGAGGCTGCAGTGATCCATGATGGCCCACTGCACTCCAGCCCAGGTGACAAAGTGAGACCCTGTCACAAAAGAATTAAGCTTAAAATACATTTTAACTTCGTGATTTCCACATTGGCCCTTTCTGGTTCCTCTTGCCATATGACCTAGACCAGGCTTTGTTTCTGCTTCTGTTTGTGACAATTGGGCCCTTCTGAGGGACTAGTTGGTCCTCAGTTTCTCCTGGAGCAGCCACCACGCTCCCTTGCTGATTGGACAGGTGGAGTAGGCTGTTCTTGGAAAGAGAGTTGGAGCCAACCATTTGAATGTTCTGGGACCTCAGAAGCCCTGGAATCATACCACCCCTGCCAGCCTCCATCCCTGCTCAGCTCCTTAGCTACTGTTCTCCCACCACTGCAGTTACCTGCTCAGATTCACTGAGTGTTTTGTAGAAGGTTGGCGGAGGGTCACAAGGTTCCTCTGCATTTGTTCTCCAATATACAGTATCAACACTGGTTAGCAAGGACTATTTAGCAAGTTAGAAAGGACTTTTAGTGCCACTGGTCCCATAATTAGAAATGTAAGTGAAATGCCCCACCTCATGCCATAAGATGCCGTGAGATTATATGTCTATAGAACAGGTTATTTTCTCTCAGATTCAGGCAATATCTCCAGTTTCCCCCTTGAGGAGAGACAGACTTCTCTGTGTCCTTGAGTGGCACTGTGACAGTGCTATTTCTGACCCTGGCATTCAAGTCTTCTGAAGCTGTTAGATTCGCTGATGGCTACTTAGTGCCCAGTAAAGGTCAGAACCATCAGATTGAACCAGACCATGAAACAGCTCCCCTCCTGTGGGGGTGAGAGCTGGGGTGTGGAGGCTGATGTCTCCGGGCCTTGGCCTGGCAGCCCCGTCCCTGAGATCCCTGGACTTTCTATGTTATGCTTCTCCCTCCCTCCTGTCTTCCTCTCCTCAGCTCCTCACTCACCCTGGCCTGGTTCAGGGAGTGATTATGGTTTGGAAGTTGTGAGTGTTACTGTGAAGATACCCTCACTCAAAAAATGACAGAACTGAAAACGTGATAGATAGTATTGTCCCTGCAGTTCTTGTCACTGGGGTCCTGGAATGATGTTATTCCCGCAAGTGGAGGAGGGGCCCAGAGACCGGAGGCCCTGGCCCTTTGAATTGTCCCACAAAGAGGCTTTCTAAGATCCCCCTGTTCTTTCTCGCAGGCTGGTGTTCACATCAGGGGCTCATGCAGGGGTGCTGTGGGGTTTCTGTAGGGGACTGCAAAGCTGGCCCTACGGGGAGAGTCTCTCACCCACCCGCACACATATACTTGCCTGCACGGGGCCTGGGCTGGCCTCCCAGCTGCCCCTTCACTCCAGTGCCATCTAACGTGATCCTGACCGCTGGCCATGTGCCAAGCACTCTTCTAAACTTTACACACAAAGTAAAAGTAAAAGAAATATTAGTGAAAGCAGAATAGTTTTGCCTAAAATAGTCTAAAAGATATGTAATTAAAACAACATGGTGAAAAGTTCAGATTAGAAGGGGCTGCCTGGCTTGGGACTCACAGGCTGAGGGTGAAATACAGCAGCCAGGGGGCCTCTGAGCCCCCTCCTTGGGAAACTCCCCTCCCAGTTTACCCTGCAGGTTGAATGGCAGTAGGATCAGGCAGCCCCAGCAGGACAGGATCCAGCAGGGGCCTCACACGTGCCTCATGGCTGCTCCCTGCCCTCCTGCTGGGATTTCGACCCAGTCACCAAGTCCAACACATTCCACTGGTGGGCTTGCCCTAGTTTCTGTGGTAGGGTTTATTTCCAGGTACCTGTGAGAGTCCTATCCCTGCACTAATCTTTCCCAGTCTCCCCACAAGCCCATCTCCACCATGGTGCTTTCTGATGGCCCCACAGTGGCTGCAACCAGCATTCTGCCACCTTGGTGTTACCCTTGGTTCTTGTCCTTCCACAGAGCTACTTCCTTAGCCGAGCCCAGAGCCTGTGCGGCCCCGAGCCCAGCGCTGTTCCTGACTCCCTGCGTTGGCTCTGCCACCCCCTGGGCCAGAAGTTTTTCATGGAGCGGAGCTGGTCTGTGAAGTCAGCTGCCAAGGAGAGTCTGTACTGTGCCCAGAGGAACCCAGGTGAGAACAGCTCGGAGCCATTCAGAATTGGAGAAAGCCATGCCAACCGTACTACAGAGCTACTGTGCAGCAGACATGCGGTGACCCGGGTTGTCTCTCAGTCTTGTTGAGTCCGTTTGTTTGTTTGAACTGAAGCTCAGGGAGGTCACGTAACTTGCCTAAGGTCACAAGCCTGATCAGAAATTGTCAGTGGCTAAGCTGGATGTGCAGCTCTGCTTTCTCTGACATTCAGAGCCCATGGTCCTTACATCACACAGTAATACATTGTGATTAAGCACCAAGTGCACTCTTAGCCCTTGTTTTGGGGCTTTGGAGACACAAAGGATGTGTGAGGCTTGCTCTCCCTGGCCTCCAGGTCTCTCCCATTGGGAGAGCAGACAGACAGACATGGAGAGTTCGGGAACAATAGGTGGCAGGCGGTCATCAACTGCTGAGAGTGGTGACAGGGATGAGGCTCCAGGCATTGGAAGGAGGTGCTGGCTTTCTGTCCCTGGCATTTGACAGTGATTGGAGTTGACTTGCCTGGCCTTGGAGCAGTAGATGCTAGTCGGGATTGACTTAGACCTTGAGTGCTCAGTGGCTCTCAGCTTTCTGCTGTACTTTTCTTCCCCTCTCAGAATTGGGAGTCTGTGAAGAGAGTGAGGTTCTGCAGGTTCAGGGGTGTGTGTCAAGCATTGTGGGGGTTTGCTATCCTTTTCTTTTTTTTTTTTTGAGATGGAGTCTTACTCTGTTGCCCAGGCTGGAGTGCAATGGCATGATCTCAGCTCACTGCAACCTCCACCACCTGGGTTCAAGCGATTCTCCTGCCTTAGCTTCCTGAGTAGCTGGGATTACAGGCATGCACCACCACGACCAGCTAATTTTTGTATTTTTAGTGGAGATGGGGTTTCATCATATTGGCCAGGCTGGTCTTGAACTCCTGACCGCATGAGCCACTGTGCCCGGCCTTCTTTTCTTTTTTAAATAACAACTTTATTGCTCAACATGAGGAATTATGTGCCACACCAAAATATAAAGGATGAAAGCAAAAGCAATCCTCGGTCTTTCTACCCTACCCCCTCTGGCTAGCCATGGACTTCCTAGTGGCTTTGTCATTTCTGGCAGTCTCTGCCTCCAGGTCTTGTTACCTGGAATACATTCATAAGTGTCCCTCCTTCTCCTGGTCATTAGATCAAGGCTCGCATGTCTGCCACATATGTATCCCACATACCTCGCCACATGCGAGGAGAGAAAAGGGGCTAGTGATTTCAGGCCTGCCAGTAAATAAACTTGCTGGTTACTATCAGCCGTCCAAGCATTGCAAGGCCCTGTGTCTAAGCAGTTCAGACAGGTCACTGCTGATGGCACGTTCCATGACAAGGCTCTGGGAAAACAGAAGCATGTTCTTTGTTGTCGAGTGTGAGAGCAGCCACCACCTTTTTCTCCTTGCCTGGTGGTTCTCCTGAGCCACATGGAGAAGAGACAGCCTCTGAGACATTCCATTTTCTGTTTTCTGATCCAACTCCACCTGACAGCTCCCAACCTTGGAGTACTGAGCACTGTGCCAGGAGGCACAGCACCCTCCCCCATCCCCCCTCCCCACCAGAGCTCATATAGAACTAACCTGGGCTCTTCAGCCTGGGAGTGAACACTCTCCCCCAGCCTCCAGTGGTTCAGCACAGTCATTCTGAGCTTTGGTTGAGAAGGGGGATCTGATCCCCATTCACAGGGCATGGCTGTGTTTTGAGTTTCTCTCCATAAAGACAAAGTGGATTTATAAAGGAGCCTCATTTAACTCTCCTTTCCTGTCTCTTTTCCAGCTGATCCCATTGCCCAGGTCCACCAGGCCTTCTGCAAGAACCTGCTGGAGCGAGCTATAGAGTCCTTGGTGAAACCTCAGGCCAAAAAGAAGGCTGGAGACCAGGAAGAAGAAAGCTGGTAAGGTCCCCAGACCAGTCCCCCTGCCTCAGGGCTTGTCCAGCCAGGCAATTCCAGGACCACCTGAAGGCCTGCACTCCTAGAGGGAAACAGCCCTGGCATCGGGTTGGCAAGGCAATCAAATGGTTCCTTTGTATTTAACCTCTCAAAAATGAGAGCCCTGCATGAACTCTCACCTGGCCTTTCCTCCTAAACCAAGTGCGTCCATTTTTATGTATCCCTTTACCAAGCAGAGTCTGTACTTGGACCAAATCAGGAATTTCATTTGCTTGCTTTGCTGTTTGGGGTAGGGAGCAGTGACCTGTTGAAAGGCAATGGGAATAAAATGTGACAACTTCAGCAGAAGGGAGACACATCTGTCCTGGACATTTTGGGGACCCAGCCCCTCATGGAATGTGCTAGGCAATTTTTGTCTCTGACATAGTTACTGAGCACAGTCCTTCTTTCAGAGTAAGACCTGAGGGACAGATGGGTGCCAAAGTCACTTTCGTTTTTTGTTATTTTTGTTTGTTTGTTTTTGGGGGGGGCGGGGTTTGAGATGGTGTCTCACTCTGTCACCCAGGCCAGAGTGTAGTGGCACGATCTCGGCTCACTGCAACCTCCACCTCTTGGGTTCAAGTGATTCTCCTGCCTCAGCCTCCCAAGTAGCTGGGATTGCAGGCACGCGCCACCACGCCTGGCTAATTTTTGTATTTCTTGGTAGAGGTGAAGTTTCACCATTGGTCAGGCTGGTCCCAAACTCCTGACCTCAAGTGATCCACCTGCCTTGGCCTCCCAGAGCGCTGGGATTACAGGCGTGAGTCACCATGCCCAGCCCCAAAGTCACTTTCATACAAGGCCCAGATCCTGATTGGGGTGCACTGAGGAGAGGGAAGGGGCAGTCCTCCTTGGGAGGTAAGAAAACTTCTGGGAGGAGATGACACTGGGCTTGGGGCTTGAGGGGAGGAGTGAGTGTAGGCTCTGGGGGATGTTAGAGAAAGGCCTCCAGTAGAGGGAAGAGTGTCGCAACAGCCCAGAGACACGGAGGAAAGATGCCTGGGGAGTACAAAGGGTGCACATAGACAGCGCTTTTGTGTGCCTGGGATGATGGGGAAGGGACCAAAATGGCCATTGGGTCTTAGAGCTGGAGGGTTGAACAGCCAGACCATGAGGTGGGCCTTGTGTATGTTTTGATGTACATGGGACCCTTTCTTTTCTTTCTAGTGAATTCTCCAGTGCTCTGGAGTACCTGAAATTACTTCATTCTTTTGTGGACTCTGTGGGGATTGTGAGCCCCCCACTCTCTAGCAGCTGCGTGCTCAAATCTGCCCTGGGTAAGCATCTGCGGGTGGCCCACAGTCTCGGGGTGCTTAGTTCAGGTCTTCACAATGCTTTTGCCCCAGGAGTTAAGGGTGTTAGGAGCGTAGATGCCAGCCTCTTCTCTGGATCCCAGGCTAATACCTGTGAACCTCATATGGCCCCAAGTCACAGTCACCCCCTTCCCAAACAGCATTCAGAGGCAGGAAACAATGGTTTTCAGAGAAGTAGGGCAATGAGTGATTGAATGCCTTCTTCAAGCGCTGGCTGTGTGGCCCAGGAGAAAATCCTTCTTAATGCCCAGAAGGACAAGCAGAGAGTGGCCCAGGCACCAGGGCAGGCGGGGGGTCACCTTTCAGATGCACAGTGACTCCCGAGGCAGCTCTTGGGCCTTACGCTCTTTGCAGAAGAGACTTTTCATCTGGGCGTCTCTGCCACCCCCAGCCCCTCATCGCCTCAGGGTCACAGCGTAGCCTGCTGACTAAGTTGACACCAGGACATTTCTTTGTTTCTGTCCCTAAACTGCCATCAGGATGATAGCACATCAGCTGCCAACTTTTGGGCTTTTGGGGCCACTGGGGAAGTTGGGGGTACCAAGCTACTTCTAGTCACTCTCCCTAGGGAGGGAGGGATCCCAGAAAATCAGCCACCCCATCATGATCCCTGACCTGTGGCCTCTCTGTGTTTTCAAGTTGAGGGAAGCATGACCATCCCTGCTGGTTTTGTAGGATCACTACTGTCATCATTTTGCAGCTGAGAAAACTAAGGCTGTGAGAGGAGAAGACTTAAAATATTCTAACAGGAGCCTGTTTCAGAGTCTTTGAAGATATTCTTTATGGCCATTGAAAGCTTAGGGTGTATCCATCTTTTTACTTAAAAACAACACTGCGGGCTGGGCGTGGTGGCTCACGCCTGTAACTCAAGCACTTTGGAGGCCAAGGCGGGCGGATCACCTGAGCTTGGGAGTTCAAGACCAGCCTGACCAACATGGTGAAACCCCGTCTTTAAAAAAAAACAAAAAAACAAAAAAACACTGCGGTGAACGTCTGTGTTAAACTTTTTTCTCTCTTTAAGCCAATTTCATTATGATAGACTGCCAAAAATGGGATTACTAGCTTAACGGGAGTGAACTTTTTTTTTTCTTCTTCTTCTTTTTTTTTCTTTTTTTGAATTGGAGTCTTGCTCTTGTTGTCCAGGCTGGAGTGCAATGGCATGATCTCGGCTTAATGCAACCTCCACCTCCCAGGGGTTCAAGTGATTCTCTTCCCCTGCCTCAGCCTTCCAAGTAGCTGGGATTACACGTGCCTACCACCACACCTGGCTAATTTTTTCACATATTTTTAGTAGAGACAGGGTTTATGAGAGAATATGTTAGGAATAATAAAAAAAGAAGAAGAAAAAAATGAGTAGAGACAGGGTTTCATCATGTTGGCCAGTCTGGTCTCGAATTCCTGACCTCAGGTGATCTGCCCGCCTTGGCCTCCCCAGAGTGCTGGAATTGTAGGTATGAACCACCACGGCCAGCCAGGAGTGAACATTTTTAAGGCTCTTGATACATATTGCCAAATACTTTCCAAGATCTGTTCACACCAGAATCCTGGGCGTGGGAGCCCAGAGGCTGCTGGCCTATTGCCAGCAGGCAAAGATGTTACCCACCTCCTAGGGAGGAAGTGTAGCAGCCTCTGAGCGCCACAGGTCTCATTTCTGTGGGTGCTGGAGTATATTTGGTGCTGTTCCCCTCTAGGTCCAGACATCATCTGTCGGTGGTGGACGTCTGCAATCACTGTGGCCATCAGCTGGCTCCAGGGAGATGATGCAGCTGTGTGCTCTTATTTTACCAAAGTAGAACGCATCCCCAAGGCCCTGGAAGTGACAGAGTGCGTAAGCCTCCTTGGCCACTTGCTTCTCTCTAGGGGAATCTTATCTGAGTTAGCGGGAGCAAGCTGGACTGGGTGGGCATGTTGAGGTTAAGGGTCAGGACTGCATGACAGGTGGGGAGCTAGAAAAGTCGGGGGTGAGGCCACCATGTAGAACTCAAGTTTGGCCTGCAGGTCCTACGTGCAAATGTCCTGCTCTGCACAACACGACAGTTGTCCCAGCAGCTGTCAGCACTGCCTCCTCCCTGCAGCCTTCATGGCGCCACAGGCTAAAAGGAAGAGACAGAGCAGCATGGCTCCCATCATCTTCAGAAGCTTTGTGGTGGAGGCAGGCAGGGTGCTGGTGGTTCACAGTCAGTGCAGAGAGGCCACAGTTGCCCCCAAAACTCATGTGTACTGGAGCATCCTTCTCCTGTGTGCCAGCATTTTATCCACTTTCCTTCCAGCCACCTCCAGCCCCACCATCAACCCTAGTAACCTTTAATAGCCTTTAGCACATGGCATAACCAGAGAGCTTTTGACATTCCTCTTTGGAGATTTATGTCTGCATCTTGGGGACATTCGGCACATAGTGATAGGCAGCCCTGCCTGCTGACTCCCTGGCTGTTTCTAATTGGATCTGAGTGTTCTAAGAGAAACTGTAAAATGCTCCAAGACGAAAGGCCCCATGAGGTCCTATCCTTAGAGCCAAGTCTGTAACATTTCCTGTCAAGCAAACTCTTAACCAGGAGCACAGGAAGGAGCTGAGAAGAGTGAGTACACACAGGCTTGAAGCCCTGTGCTCCCTGAAGTAGACGTGACACCCTAATTCATTGAAATAGCCTCACTTTTAAGCCCTCTGACTAGTAAGCACCTACCCTGCCCCAGCCCTGTGTAGCATTCCACCTGTGTGTATGTGTCTCCTGGTCAGTGTGCCTGAGGACGTTGAGGCTCAGCAGGTAGGTTGTCCCAAAATCATCTCACTCCTGAGCAGCAGAGCTGCCATGGACAGCCAAGACACCCCTGCAGGCACCGCTGCCTGCTGGATTCACTCATCCCTGGGTCCCTCTGCTCTTCAGGGACTAGGATGTTGTGAGAGCCCCCAACCCTGGCCTCCCCTTTCACTCCCCAGTCTGCTCTGCAGAAAGAAGCTAACTAAGTTTCTCCACAGAGTTTAACACCACATATTTGGGGGAGTGGTCCCTTAAAGAACGGGTACAACACCTTATTGTGGCCACTTTATAGGTAAGGAAACTGAGGCATACATGTTGGAATGACTATCTTAGGTGGCTTCTTAGCAGCAGACATAGTAGTGAAGCCTGTGTCTGACTTATTCTAGCACTGAGTGAAGGTGCTACAGGGTGGGAAGCCAACCCTAGCTCACAGCTGGCATTTCAGATCTGGAGCTGGTGGCCTGGAGCCATCATGGCAGCACTGCAGTTGACAGACCCACATGTCATGTCAGTGTGGGGTGTGGTGGTCACTGGCTTGGGCTCCTCTGCTTGTCACACAGATGACACATAGTGACCTGCCTCTCGCCTCCCCTGTCACTGCTGCAGGAGCCCCCTGGTGAAGGCCATCTTCCATGCCTGCAGAGCCATGCATGCCTCACTCTCTGGGAAAGCAGATGGGCAGCAGAGTTCCTTCTGCCATTGCGAGAGGGCCAGCGGCCACCTATGGAGCAGCCTCAACGTCAGCGGGGTCACCTCTGACCCTGCCCTCAACCACGTGAGTTGGGGCTGAGCTGGCCCCTGGGGGAGGTGCTCTGCCCTGGTTCATGAGAACATTCCCACCCACTTGGTGCTGACCTCGCAGGTGGGGTTGTCCAAGAGACAGATAAACCAAGACAGCAGCCCCCTTTAAAAAAAAAAAATATATGGCCTTTTGGCGTAGTCCCTTGTCAGTCTCTGAGGCAGGCATGTTTCTATCTGCACCTTTCATAGGCTCCCAGCGTCCCAGGTCCTGCTGGCCCATACCCTCTGTAAGCCCAGGTGCACCCCAGCTGGCCAGGGCTTCACCCTGCATTTGTTCCAGCGGCTTGCATGACTTTCCAGGCCTCTGTAGGCAGCCTTGGAGTGGGCCCCTGCCCCCCACCCCCGGCACATGAACAGAGCTGAAGACTGCCCTGGACGCCTGTCTGGCTGACCGCACACCTCCTGGCGGGCAGCTGTGGTGCATTGTAGTTGCATTGCATGTTCTGGTGGTATCCATGCAATGTTTCCACAGTGCATCACAGAGGCCTGCCTGGTCCTCAAGAGACGCCCACCATGTCCTCACCGAAGGCCCCATCACTTGGAGAGGTGATCCTAATAGAGGGCACTGCTGCCACTGTTGGGGACTAAATCACAGCCATCCCAGGAAAAAGGGGAAGGCACCCAGCTGAAAGTGGAGCATCACCTGGTCTCCTGGGGAACATGTCCTTAACTCCAGAGAGGGAAGGGCAGGCAGAGTCCTGGAGGTTCAGATTCTCAGCCACTCCCTGGGGTTTGATCTCAGGTAGCTAGGCTAGTACTTCATGCTAGATATTGTTAGTGGGCCTTGGCACTGGATGAACCCAAGACAGCATGCCAGCCCCTACAGGGACAGGCAATGTGCAGAAAAGGCCCAAACCAGCTGGGCATGGTGGCTCACACCTGTAATCCCAGCACTTTGGGAAGCCAAGGTGGCCAGATTACCTGAGGTCAGGAGTTTGAGACCAGCCTGGCCAACATGGTGAAACCCCATTTGTACTAAAAATACAAATATTAGCCAGGTGTGGTGGTATGTGCCTGTAATCCCAGCTACTCAGGAGGCTGAGGCAAGAGAATCACTTGAACCAGGGAGGTGGTAGTTGCAGTGAGCCAAGATCACGCCACTGTACTCCAGCTTGAGCAATAGAGCAAGACTCCATCTTTAAAAAAAAAAGTCCTGCCAGGTGCAGTGGTACGTGCCTGTAGTCCCAGCTACTCGGGAGGTTGAGGCTGGAGGATCGCTTGAGTCCAGGAGTTCTGGGCTATAGTGCGCGCTACTGATCAGGTGTCTGCACTAAGTTGGGCATCAATATGGTGACCTCCTGGGAGCAGGGGACTAAAGTCCCAAATTCTCCTGGGCTGCCAAGACCAAAGGCAGATGGCGAGCCACATCTCAGCTTCTCTTTTGGGCTTTCCATTAGTCTCTTCCATATTTGTCTTCATGAGAGAACCAAACAGTACAGGCTCAGTTTGGGGTTCCTTGGTAGCAGCTCTGTGGTAGGAGAGTGAGCCTAGAAGACAATCCCACACAGCCTGGTGGCCCTTGGAGGGCAGAATCCAGCCATAGGCCTGCTGCCTCCATGCCCACAGGCACTTCTGCGGCACATACAGCTTAGAAGCACCAGGTTTTGTTTGAGGAGAGGGATCCTTATCCACATCCTCTTGAAGCAGACAAGAGTCAGAAAATTGTAGGCAAGGATCCAGGCCTTGTGCAGGGACAGGGCAGGGTCTAGGTCAGCATAGGGACTTCCCCAGGCCCAGCATCTTAGGAAGGAGGAAAGCCAGGGCTGGGTGAGGTGAGGCTCAGCCTGAGGGAGTTCATCTGGACCAGAGGGCTGCTTGCGGCCCATCTCAAGAAGGACTTGCTGCTCCTCACTGCTCGGTGTCGTGTGGGTGTGCCATTGGGGGCCGGGCAGGCAGCCCAGTCTCATAGGTAGTAGGCAGAGAGTATGCGTGGCCCACACGCAGTGTCTTGTCATATGACACAGCAGCCCTGTGGTGGTGCCATTTCCATTTTTTTGGATAAAGAAACTGAGGCTCAGAGAGATTAAGTCCTGTGCCAGGGTCATGTAGCTAGTAAGTGGCAAAGCTAGGTCAATCAGCCTAATCCCCAAGCACCAAACCACTCTGCGGTTCTGCCTTCTGAGACACCTGTCTCTCTCTCCCCGCCCCCTCCTCCTTCCCCCAGCCCCAGCTCTAGGCCCTGCTGCCACTTCAGGCTTTTCCTTGGCACCTTGTGGGCATTGCAGCCTCCTAGGCAGCCATGGTGGGGCTCCCATGAGGTGAAAGAACCTGTGCCTTCAACCCTTAAGGGTTTTATTTCTGCCCTTGCCACCTGCCTGTGCTGTGTCCCCTATACAAGCTACTGTCCCTGTAAGAGCCTTGTTTTCTCACCTGCAGAATGAGGAGGGCCTGTTTCCCACCTCCTGGGGCCACGGAAGGGATTGGTTCTCCCTTGAGCTGTTCTCTCACGTCCTGAGTAGTTTGCCAGACTCTGGGGCTCTCCACTTCCTCCCAGAGCTGCTGAGTGTTGGTCTGGGGGAAGCCTGGTAGGTGCTGGGATCCTTGCCTCAGGGATGGGCCAGTCACCTGTCCCCCCTCTCTCATGGCTGACCCCACAGGTGGTCCAGCTACTCACCTGTGACCTGCTACTGTCGCTGCGGACAGCACTCTGGCAAAAGCAGGCCAGTGCCAGCCAGGCCATTGGGGAGACCTACCACGCATCAGGCGCTGAACTGGCAGGCTTCCAGCGGGACCTGGGCAGCCTGCGCAGGCTGGCACACAGCTTCCGCCCAGCGTACCGCAAGGTGAGGCCCAGCTGGTGGTGGGGCAGGGCAGATTGGAGTCTGTGGGGCCTGAGCCCAGAACCCAGCATGGGCACCAGCGTGTGGTTGTGGAGTTGGCCCTCTGAGGTCAGCCTGGTGACCTGTGGAGCACCTGCTTGGCTTGTGCCCAACACTGGGCTGGGCGCCATGTGTCCCTGTGTTCAGCACACATTGGTTGAGTGCCTGCTGTGTGCCTGGCCCTGGAGCTTGGCAGGGAGCAGGCCACACTTTGCCGCCACAGACGGGCCAGCAGGGAGCCACACCTCCCCAGGCACATGCTGGGTGGGAGGACGCTGAGGGCAGTGGCAGCAAATCAGGGCTCCTGACCCGGTCCCGAGCTCCACTTTGACTTTCATAACTGTTGGCAAAGTGACAGAATTTCTCTAGAACCGCACTAAAGGGAAATTCATGTTTATTCTTTTTCACAGCAGCTAGGGGCTTCAGTTTTTCTGCTGGGTAACATCCCCTTGGCAGTGGCCACACTATCTGAACTGAGTCTCGGAGGAAAGTTCTATGACTGGGCTTGCCGGGCTTCAGCCATTTCCTGTGTTGTTTATTTTTATTATTAGTTAATGTATTCAACATATTTGTACCTGTATTTTTTTTCCAAGAATTTGAGTGAGATGCCTCAGAAGTGTCATTGAGGGGGTACGGCCTGGGCTGGAAGGAGGAGGCCTCCGAGCAAGGCTGCTGCCGCAGAGCCTGGTATTCGGCCCCCGCATCCGTCACCCTGAGGTGCTGCGGGACCCACACAGGGTTGCACTGTGGCCACTGTGTGCCGCAAGCCAAGATGGACACAGCAGACAATATCGTCAGAGCCATTCCTTACCGTGGAAAGAGGGCATGCGCCCCAAGGCCTGGGGTGGCACCCCTGCCTCCTAGAGCCCACTCTGGTCAGCCCTCTGGTCTGCTCACAGCATGGCTGGCATCAATGGCTTTTTGTGTGTGTGTGTGGGGGGGTCTTGCTATGTGGCCCAGGCTGGTCTCAAACCCCTAGCCTCAAGCTCGTGCTTTGGCCTCCCAAAGTGCTGGTTTTACAGGTGTGAGCCACCTCACCTGGCCCAAAGGCCGCCTCTTAAATACCATTTCCATCCTGCTTCTCCCTGCTGAGAGCCCTTTGGTGGCTCCCCATTGCCTACCAGGACCAGAATCTACTTGGCAGTACTGAAGACTCTCCCTGAAGACTGAGATATAAAGGCATCAAAAAGAGCTTGAGATCTTAAGAAATGACAGACTTCGGCCTTGCCCTTCACCTACCAGTGGCTCATACCTCAGCGCTGCAGATTTTTACCCACACACCTCTAGACTCTGTTCCTTTCTAACGATACAGAAGGAAAGAGGGTACCGAACCTCTCTGGTACCAGCCCAGCTGTCCCCCTCACCCCTCTGTCCCTGCCACACCTGTCCTTTTGTCAAACTGGCAGCAGCCTCCAGGGCCTTGAGGCTTCACCAAGGCCCCGCTTGTCTGCCAGCCCCACAAGGTGCGTCCAGGGCTTTCTTGTCACCAGTTGAGAAAAGCAGGCATTTTGCCCCTCCTCTCCTCCTGCTCCTGCCGCTCAACCAGGTTTCCCACCTGGCTCAGGGTCAGAATAGGGGACAACAGAGGTTGCTTTTCAGGGTTGAGCAAGGCAGGGTGGTATGGGAAGGGATATCATCAGGTGGCAGGCGAGATGGCTCAGGGAGAGCCACCCTGGGCATAGACAGGTGGGGACCAGGAGTATGATGGATGTCACCCCTGCACCTCCCCAGGTCTTCCTGCATGAAGCGACTGTGCGCCTGATGGCAGGAGCCAGCCCCACCCGCACCCACCAGCTGCTGGAACACAGTCTGCGGCGGCGCACCACACAAAGCGCCAAGCACGGTGAGTCTACCGCTCTCCAGCTCGAAGGCTGGGGCTGGCCCTGCCCCCTGGGAAGAGAGGATGGGAGGGGCCAGCCCAGCTCCCACATCTAGCAGCTGTGCCCAACACACCTCTCGTCTCTCTGAGAATGAAAGAAGCCTGAGACCGCTCTTGGTAGATTGCAGGGGTAGGGGTGGTCATGGGTCATGCTGTGATCAGGGAAGGAGGGTTGGGGTAGGGTCCCAGCACAGGCGCAGGCGTAGAAGCAGAGGCTTCAACCAGACCATGTGGCTCCATCTCAGCCCCAGCTCCACCATGGGCTGGCCGTGGGACACTGGACAAGTTCACTTCTTTTCCGTGGACTGGGTGGGGTAACAGACCCCACCTCCCAGGATGGGTGTCAGTGTTGAGTGATTGAGTCCAGGTAACGCTGAGGGACAGCACCGGCTACATGGCGGACTCTCAGTTCTGACACATATCTCCTTCCCACAGGAGAGGTGGATGCCTGGCCCGGCCAGCGAGAGCGAGCCACTGCCATCCTGCTGGCCTGCCGCCACCTTCCCCTCTCCTTTCTCTCCTCCCCAGGCCAGCGGGCAGTGCTGCTGGCCGAGGCTGCCCGCACCCTGGAGAAGGTGGGCGACCGGCGCTCCTGCAATGACTGCCAGCAGATGATTGTCAAGCTAGGTGGTGGCACTGCCATTGCCGCCTCCTGACCACCAGGCTCAGCCCGCCCCTCTGCCTCTGTCTTGGTTCCTCTCCCCCAGCATCCTCCTGCTGAGAGTGGTAGGGAGGAGCCTTGTCTTCTTGGCTGTCACCTGCCGAGGCTTCTTGGCCACCTCAGGCCAGTGTGCCCCTGGGCAGAGCCCCTTAAAGCTGCTGTCACTAGACACCCATGGTCCAGGGTCTGGTGGGCATGAGAGGAAAGGTGGCAGGGCAGAAACTCTTTCTTGAAAGCAGCAGGGGGAGCTCCCAAGCTGCCAAGCCCCTGCCTCCAGCCTTCCTGACTTTCTCCTGAACCTCACTCTCTCCTTTTTGCTTCCTCAGTTTTTATCAGGCTTTCTCTGGGAGACAGCGGTCTCTCAGCACCAGGGAGCAGCTGCCCTCAGGCCTGTGCCCGGCATGCCCTCCCCCTTTTTTATACGAATGTTTTCTGTCAGTGTGCTTGGGTTTGTCATGATGCGAGGCTGAGTTGCTGTAGCATCTTGATTCTCTCCCTGGGTCTGCGTTCCCTCCCCTGTGCCTGACTGAGCCCACTCACTGTTTTTCCCTTTATTACACAGGACAGTCAGGGGAGGAGGGGACCCCAGCTCTGGGAGGCTGGTGGGAGGCAGGGGGCATGCTTGCCGTTGGATGAAATTATGTCAGCATTATTTTTTAATTTTTTAAGAAATAAATGGTATCTTATTTAATTGTCCTATTCCTTCCCACTCCCCACCTCCTAGGATGTCAGCCCAAGCTCAGGGTAGGCCCAGGGGGCTGGGAGAAATGAAGCCACCCATTGGGACTGGGAACTAGGGGCCTTCAGCATGGCATCCAGGTTCCCTCCTCCCCAACCCCAACACCTACCTCCACGGTGCAGACTGGCCCCGACTTTACAGTGGTTCAGCTTCAACCATGTTTCAACTTTACAATTGGTCTGTCGGGGTATAAGTGAATTTTTTAATTATGATATTTTCATTTATGATGGATTTATCAGGAATTAACCCCATGTAAGTGGAGGCATATCTGTATATTTTTATCCCTAATTCTTTTTTTTTTTTTAAGTCGGAGTCTCGCTTTGTTGCCAGGCTAGAGTGCAGTGGCATGATCCCAGCTCACTGCAACCTTCGCCTCCCGGATTCAAGTGATTCTCCTACCTCAGCTTCCTGAGTAGCTGGGACTACAGGCGCATGCCACCATGCCCAGCTAGTTTTTTGTATTTTTTAGTAGAGACAGGGTTTCACCATGTTGGCCAGCATGGTCTTGATCTCTTGACCTTGTGATCTGCCCGCCACAGTCTCCCAAAGTGCTGGGATTACAGGCATGAGCCACCGTGCCTGGCCTTTTTATCACTTAATTCTTGACCTGAAAATAAACCAGAGTGGCCCAACCCCTCCCCAGTGGCAAGCCCCTCTTTACAGAGGAGTGGGCAGAAGGTTGCCTTTAGTGGGCACTAGGAATGAGGTCCCCTGCCTTGATGCGGGTCCTAGGAAAAAAAGTCCCACTTTTCTGGACTCCCTGTGCCTCATCCTCAAGCTGGTTGGGGCAGAGGGTGGGCAGGAGCCCCAACACAGACTAGGGGCTGCTCACAGCAAGGCCCTTTGATGCAGGCTGGAATGCGGCAGCTTGTGTTGTCCCTGGGCTGTGCTTGGACCCCACCTGCTTTCTTTCTCTCCTGCCCCTCCCCCACTCTCACTGTAATTTATGGACCCTGCCCGCCCGAGTGTCGTGTGTATGTCCTGTGCCTTTTCTCACTATTGTTTGGGGGTGGGAGGGGTGGTTTTTTCACTGAAAAGGGGGATGATACACCTATGGCTTCCTTGATGTTCAATCAGTCACCGTGTCCCAGACCTAGGTTATTCAATAAACACAGATGATTGGTACCACCTAGCAGAAGGTGTGTGAGGGTCTGTAATGCGACGGCTGTGGTGTCCAGCCAAGGGGCTGCATGACTTGGCAGGCAATGGGCCAGGGACTGTGGGTGGTGCTTCGGGGGTCAGAGGTCACGGTATCCAGGTTCCAGCTTGTTCCCTAGATGTAATGCGGCTGGCTGACATCTCCCCTGCTAAGTAAGCTGCTCCCTGGTTTCCCTTCCCTGAAGGCAGTGAACCTCTGAGCCAGGAGGCAAGTTAGACCCAAGTCCAGGTCCTGTGCTTGTCTCCACTTCCATGTGTGCAGAATGGGGAGGCTAAGCCCAGCCATGGACTGTAGTTCCGCAGGCTTGTGTGCCCGGAGTGAGTGCCTTGTGAGGCTGCCGAGACACACCAGGGGCAGGACCACAGGCTGGGATGGGAGTGCTAAGCCTTGTTGCAAGAGAAGTCAGGATGGGACTGAGCATGGGGCTGAATCCCTTCAGCTCTGAGCCACTTCCTCTGAAAGGTAGTCACAGCAGGCCACACTGCCCTAGGACCAGAGCAGCCCGGTGAGGCCCAGTTGCAGCTGGTCCCATGCACGGTTCCATCATTTTCAGGGATGGCCACTGTCCATAGCCTCAGCCTGGTTCCACTGGGATGGAGATCCAGGGCCCTTGGGATTGAGAATGAGCAGGGGCAATTACCCACTCCTGGCATAGCTCAGTCACGGTCTGCATCATGTGTTGGGGGGGCAGGGGTTGGGAGGTGGGGCGAGCAGGAACCAGATCCCTTTGTGAGTCTGTGCAGCTTCCATGACTCAGCCCTCACCACCCTTCTCCAACTCTGCACAGCTGTGGGACAGGGGCAGGACTGTGGGCCCAGGGCTCTGTCCTGGGGTTTCTAGGCCTTGGTTGCCTTAACACCCTTAAAGGGACAGGGAGGTGCACCCTTCACCTGGCAGGAGCAAAGACCAGGCCTGGTGGGTTCTGGGGCCTCAGGGCAGCCCAGCCAGCAGAAGGAAAGCTCCAGACTCTTTATATATACCCTGGGAACAGGGAGCCCTCCCTACCAACACTCAGCACCCTCTCCCCGCCATACTGCCTGTTGCTTGCCATTCCGGCCGATTCACAGCAATCCAGGAGGGTCCTAACCTGGGAGTCCACTGGGTGACCTTGGGCAAGCTACTTGCTTAGGTCTCAAAACCCGAATTTCCTCCTCTGTAAAGACGCACCCCCATGAGGCTCTTGCAGATTTCTTGAGAAAGGCCAACAAATGGTGGCCATTGTTCTTAACACAGTACACCACACCTCAGGTACTCAGGAGGGAAATGGACCCACCTGGGTGGCTTTGTTGAGGTCACACCCCTCAGCCAGCCACAGCCCTGGCCCCCAGTGTACCCAGTGTCCCCTGGCATAGGAGCTCTGTGGAAAATGCACGCGGGCTGCCAGCAGTGCCCTGGGCCACAGCCAGGTACCCGGGGCCTTCCTGGAGGGGCACTGTCAGGGACCCTGCTCCAGCTTTCCCCCCTTTCCTTCAAAGAAGCTCCTGGGAGGAGGTGCCCCCATGCTGAGCACCAGATGTCCCCACAGCCCACACCCATTAAGGGGGGTAGCCCCGGGCCAATCTGGCCAAGCGACCTGCAGGCCAGGGGCCGGCCCACAGCCAATGGTCAATGAGCATCAGCCAGGTTCAACCACCTCAAGCTACAGTGGCAGAAATCTAACCGTCCCCTCTCCCAGGGCTCCCACTGGCGGGGGCATTAACCCTGACATTGAGC
This sequence comes from Cacajao melanocephalus, assembly GCA_963573385.1. Lineage (NCBI taxonomy): Eukaryota > Metazoa > Chordata > Mammalia > Primates > Pitheciidae > Cacajao > Cacajao melanocephalus. The sequence goes on along the minus strand of CAUYLG010048001.1, from coordinate 110,306 downwards.
CCTGACCACCCTCTCCAGCCACTGCCCCCTGGCTCTGGCCAGTGCACTGGAGCAGTCCACCCTTGCACACACTGTGCCCTCTGCCTGCACTGCCGTCTGTCCAGTCAATGACCAATGCTGCCTCGCATCCACGCCGGGGCCTCTTTATTCTCAGGAGCGGGAACCACATAAAAGGGCTTATTTACAAGACAAACCCGCGGCCTGCGGGCTCCAAGAGCCCAGTGCCCTTGAGGCAGACGGAAGAGCTGGCCTTCCGGGCCGGGCGACGCTCCTCTCCCTGTGGCCTGAGGCTCTGATGGACAGACAAGGGCCCCAGCCCACGACGCCTCGAGGGGACCGCGGCCCTGCTTCACACGGTAACCTCGGTCTTGCTGTTGGTCCTTAGGTACCGAGACCCCCCGCCCGCGGTGCGGTAAAGGCCGAGGGGCTGCGGGGTGAAGGCCTCGGGCATTTTCTCCGCGCTGAACTGGCGCCGGGCCGCATGGCCGGGCCGCCGGGGAACCTGGAAGGCCTGAGCCGCCAGGTGGCCTAGCGGGGCAGGTCGGACCGGGCGACCGGCGGTCCAGGCGGCATAGGGGCCCGGCGCGGCAGGGGGCGCATAGCCCGGCGGGGCCCAGGGACAGGCGTCCAGCGGCGCAGGCAAGTCCGGGGGGGGCCGCGGGGCCCGCGATGGAGGGGGACGCGGGGACGGCTCGGGGACGGGGAAACGCTGGCAGAAGTCCCGCGGGGCGGCCTCTGCAGGGAGAGGGCAGGGAAGGGTCAAGCCGCGCCTCTCGGGGAGCTTGGCGCCTGGAGCTCCGGGCAAGACAAGGGGTCCCGGTAGGGGGCAGGGCCGAGGCGGGCCGGAGGCGGGGCCGGCCGGGGCGCGGGAGCTAATTGGCCGAGCGGCGGGCGCGCGGGACTGAGAACTTAGCGCTGGGAGACTGGGCCCCGCGCCTCGCAGTCCCGGAGTCCGCGAACCCGGGTTCCCTCGCGCCGCCCGCACCCACCACTCACCTGCGGCCTTAAGCGCGGCAGCCTTAAATGTGGTGTACTTGGCGTAGTCGGGCTGCAGCGTCAGGCTGCGGCCGACTTGCAGCCGCGGGCCGCGCGGGGGCCCCGGGGCGGCCGACCCTAGGGGCGCGTTGTTGAGGTGCTTCTTGTCTGCAGCAGGGAGTGAAACGCGGCCCGGCCTGATGCCCCGGATCACTGCGTCCGCGCTGTCACCTCTCCGGAGACCTCTCCCCGAGGCCGTTCGGTGAGAACCTGGGGGACCGTTCTCTGGGCGAGGCTGCGAGCCGAGCCTGTGTTCGCGGCAGCCTCCAGCGCCTGGAACAGGGCCTGGCTCCAAATCACGCGCAGCGGCGGCGGCAGCCAGTCCGGGGGGTGCCACCCTCATGAACAGCTCGCCCGGAGGCGACGCTCGAGCCAGGCGCGGAGTCCTGGGACCTGCTCCCGCCGAGATGGGGGATGTCTGAGGAACAGAACCCAGACGGGGCGTGGGGGCTGCCAAGCCTGCCTGCTCTCGAGAGACCCAGGGGGAGGCTCCGGAGCCCGAGCCTCAGACCACAGCCCCACCCAGCAAATCCTGCATCTGGAACCTTCCTCACATATCACAGCCCCCCAGACTCGAGGCCGCAGGACCCATGAGGGGTCCTTCTCCACCCTGTGGAGCTGGTTGGCCGGTCGGGCCCCTCCCACCCGCAGAGGCGGCGGCTCATTTCCGCTGGGGAAGCCTCCACACCCCAGCCGAGGGACCCTCTCTGCCTCTCACGCCCTTCTGTGTGCTCCGATGCCTCTCAGGCCCGCCCGCCACCGACTCACCTGCGCTGTTGTCGGGGGAGCCCTGGGGGAGGCCGTCCCCCATCTGCACCTGGACACAGCCACCCAGAGGCGGGCCCAGGGTGGGAGGTAATGGCTCCTGGGGGCCTGGCTGCTTCAGAAGCTCAGTCAGCGTCCTGCAGGGACAGAGCAGTCAGGGGTGGCCCTTTCCGCCTCCCACCTCATCAAGGGCCTGCTCGGGCCACTGCCGCCTCACCCTGTGGCCCTGGGCAGTTCTTTCAGCCTCTCCAGGCCGTCCTCTCTGGTGCTCGAACTCACACACGAGCTACCTGCCAGCCTCACATGTGGCCCCAACACAGCTGCTTCCCAGAGCAGGCCAGGAAACTCTCATGGGGCTCCCCTTCCCTCCCCTCCCTGGAGCCCACTCTCCGGGACCCTCCTTGGTTGAGCCTCCCTTCCCAATGCAACTTTCTCTGCTTTCCTGCCCCTCGTCCCATAAAACTGCTACTCATTCTTCAGACTCCACCAGCGGCCTCCTCCAGGAATCCTTTATTTTTATTTTTTGAAACTGTCTTGCTCTGTTGCCCAGGCTGGAGTGCAATGGCGCCATCTCTGCTCACTACAACCTTCACCTGCTGGGTTCAAGGCGCTCACCACCACACCCGGCTAATTTTTGTATTTTTAAGTAGAGATGGGGTTTCACCGTGTTGGCCAGGCTGGTCTCAAGCTCCACCTGTCTCGGCCTCCCAAAATGCTGAGATTACAGGTGTGAGCCACTTTACCCCGCCCAGGAAGCCTTATTTACCTGCCTGCCCAACTGCCCCTGCAGCTGCGGCTTCTGCTGGGACCTGGGATGAAGCTGCCAACACGGGCAAGAAGGACAGATGGATGAGGGTAAGGGGATGCTGGGAGACCTCTGTGGCAGCCCAGGACCCACAGGCTGTGTGACCTTGGGCAGCCACCTCCCTGGACCCAACACCCAGCCCCCACCCAGCTGTGATGTGACAGTGTCTGTTCAGCCCAGCTGCCTTCAGAACCCAGAATCCATGATTCTCTCCTACTCAGCCTGACCCTCCTTCTGGGACTGGGGCCTCAAATGGCTGATTCGTGAAGGGCATTCAGGAGGCAGGACACCAGGGATGGCCAAGGTTTGTCTTCAGGTTTGGTGGCAGGGTCTGAAAGCATCCTAGTACCAGCCTGGGCTGCCCTTCCTGCCCTGCCCACTGCCCAGAGGCTCACCTCTGTGGCCTCATCTCTGGGCAAGCACCGCCAGCTCCTCTCTCCTCCACAGCTGAGTAATTGCCACACCTCTGGGCCTTTGCACAAACTCTCTCTGGATGCCCGCCCCAAGCCCTCTGAGAAGCCTTCCCTGGCCTTCAGCCCCACCACAGCAGAATTAAGGGTGAGACTCGTGAGGAGGGCAGGGAGTCAGGACACACCCACACATGAGCCCAAGCCCCGTTCCAGGTCTTCCGAACAGAGAAATGGGAGTCAGGGTCCATGGAAGCCTGAAGCCCAGAAATAAGGGACTGGCCTAGGCCATGCAGCACAGCAGGGGTGGGTGTGGCCTTCCTGAGGCATCACCAAACCTGCTGCCCCTTCTGCAGCAGGCACAGGGAGTTCAGGGTGAACATGTCAGCCTGGCTGCCGCAGCCACCCCTCATGGCCTTCAGCTCCTTTTGCCCTGCCCCTGTCAAAGACATACCTGGGCCTCCTCCATGCTACCCTCACCTAGCATGAGGGACCCCCAAATTTGGGCAACTCAGTACCTACCCCTGCGGCATCCAGAAGCCAAGCCATGAGGCTCCACCTCCTGGAGGCAGTACAGGAGCTGAGGGTGGAGGCCAGGGTGCCAGCCCAAGCTCCACTCTACAGCTCCCTGGGAGAAAGTAGGCTACATGGTTTAAGGAGTGAGGGGTGCTGGAGTGCCAAGGAAGCCCTCACCCCCTGCCTCTGAGGCCCAGGAGGGGGAAATGTCCAAATCTGTCCCACCAGGGCATGGGGGCTTCTCTATGGTCACTTCTAAATACCAGCCTGTCGCATGCAGTGTCAGCAGCTCACCGGCCCATAGGGTGCTGGGACCAGGTGGATGAGGAAGGTACAGGACCCAGGGCATGGGGGTTGCTGGGGGCATGTGAGTGAGAGTTCCAGGATCCAGACACATAGAGTCCCAGAGTCCTCATTCCAACAGAGAAAGGGGACCTGGACCCTGTAGCGCCCACTTCACACCAAGCTCAGAATAAGCAAGCACCTGTCCTGGCCTCAGCAACACAGGACTGTGTTCCAGAGTCCTTTTTCTACGCAGAGGGAGCCCTGACCTTCACCTGGAAGCTGTGGCATGGGGTGAGTGGGGGGAGGCCTCTGAAACCCAAGGAGGGAAGGGCAGCCCTGAGTCACAGCTACGGGGTGCAGGGGAGAGGCAGGAGGTGGAAGAGGGGAGGGAAGAGTGGGGAGAAGCAGGAGAGGAGCACCCAGAGAGCCAAGGGCTCCTTCCCTTCCCTGTACCCAAGACGCCCAGTACTACATCAGCCCGGTCTCCCTCCTGACCAGTGGTCCCCTTCCCCTGGACGGTGACCCCGTGCCCTCTGTCCAAAGCTACCCAGCCCCTCACCCCCTCCAGAAGATACTAGACCGAGGGAAGGCGATGCAGCGCCCAGCACAGGCGGAAGGTCAAGGGGAGTAAGGGCGGTGTCAGGTGTCTCCCTGATGAAGTGCGGGGCGGGAGGGTAGAGACAAAGACAGGAAAAACCCAGAGAAGGGGCCTACTGGGAGAACTAGCGGGCAGGGAGAGCAGTCCGAGGAGCGGGCGGGGGGTCCCTGGCGGCGCGCTCTCACCTGGTCACCGTGCGTCGTGCGCGTGGGCTGTGCGCCCTCTCCAGGCCCAGGCGCGCCCCGATGCCAGCCAGCACCAGCAGCGCGGCGACGCTGCACACCGCGTAGACGGCAGTGTGGCTGCGCTCGCGGCCTGGGTCCCGAGGCGCCGCGGTGTCGCGGGCGCGGGCGGGCGGCCGGCCGGTCTGGACCCAGGCTGGCGTGTCGTAGTTGGAGCAGCGACTCTGGTCGAGGCGCCGCGGCCCGTCGTGGCAGCAGAAGCGGTAGCCGCACGTGCCGCAGCAGAAGCTGTAGGCGCCCGAGCTGCAGTTGAAGGGTGGGTCCCATTGGCCCATCACGTCGTAGTAGCCCCGGCAGCGGTCGCCCCCAGCCGGGGCTGTCGTGCTGGGTGCCGCGGGCCCCTGCGCCTCGGGGGCCCCCGCGCGACCCGACGGCGGCCGCGCCAGCAACAACGCCAGCCGAAGCGCGAGCGCGAGCCGGAGCCTGGGCGGACGGCGGCCGCCGAGCAGTCCCAGCGCCCCGGCCCGCGCCATCGGGCTCGCGCCTCTCGTTACTGCGCCCGGTGCATGGCCGGACGCTGCAGCTCCTTCTGGCTCGGCTCCTCCGCTCCCGCAGGGATCGCACTGGCTCCCGGCGCACGCCGCCTCGGCCGTCGGCCTCCTCTAGGGACCCCAGCCCTGGGAGGGCTGGATCTAGAGCTCCGAGGCCGCACCTCCGGTGGGCGCGTCCTCCGCCAGGGCTCACCTCGGACCCGAGCTCCCCGGTCCGCGTCCTGGGATCTCCCCCGGGCCAGGCGGCAGGTCCTCGCCCGCGCGCGGTCCCCGGCTCCTTCCCTGCCCGGCAGGTGTGCGTGTCTTGGCCCTAGCAGGAGCAGCGGGCCGCCCGACTCCGCTGCCTTCCCGCCGCCCGCTCGGTGCAGCAGGCACTCTGGCTCCTGCTCCGGCTCCGGCTCTGGCTCCCGCTCGGGCTCGGCGCGGGCTCGGGCGGGAGGGGGAGGGAGACAGGAGGGAGGGCGGGAGGGAGGCAGAGCCTGGGGAGGAGCGCGGCCGCCGCGAGGGGCGAGAGGGGACAGCAGGGACCGCGCAGCCCGGGCGCTCCACAAGGGACCCTACCCAAAGGCTGCCCAGAAACATTCCTCGGAACTGGGCACTCAACGAGGATCGGCTCTAGGGCCCGCGACTGGAGCGTCCCTCTCTTACAGGTGCGGGGACCGAGGCGCGGAGGTCAAAGCAGCCCGGAATTGCCCCGGGACGGGCAGAGCCACCCTCCCACCTCCTTCCTGTCCCCTCTGTTCCTTCTCATCATAACATGAGGAGGACCCCTTCCCCTCTCGGCGCCTCGATTTTCCCATCTGTCCCTCTGGCAGTGCGGCTTCAGAGGGCCAAGGATTTATCTCAGGGCGCGAGTTCAGTTCCAGAACCTCCCCAGCGCTGGGCTGGGGTCCCGGGATGTCTCCAACCCCGCGTCGACGGTCATTGCTAGGCTGATGCATTCCCGCGATCTGCTTCCTCCCCAGGTGTGTGGAGGGGGAAGTTGGGTTCTCCCCCGCCCTGGAAACGGAAGGCCTGGAAGAGGAAGACCTCTGCGCTGCGCGAACCGCAGGTCCTTTCACAAACCAAGGGGAAGGGTGTGGGGACCGTAAGGAGCTCGGACCTGGTCCCAGCACGGCCCAGTGGTGTTTCTGAGTTTAGCTGAAGTGGAGAATGTGGTGGTGCCGCTGTGCCTGGCTTCTCCCTGCCTCAGTAGCTCATCTTAATATCAAAAACTCTTTCTGGAGGGCACACTCATAATCTGCCCCTTCCAGGAGGTAGGGATCGATATGGAACCTCCCCCTATCCAGCTGGAAACAGCAGGAGGGCAAGGGTTGGGCATGCAATTCACCCAGTGTGCAGCACAGCTCAGGCCCCTGCCAGCATTTGCTGAATGAATAACTTAACGAAAGGGCTCCAGCGTCTAGTTTCTGTGAGATGAAGCAGTGGGACTCCCTAGGGTCCCTCCTGGACCCCTTTCCATCCGTCCTTCACTCAGCAACTGGGAAGAGCTTATGAAAGTGGAGGAGGTGGGGGAGAAGAAGATGAAGGATTTACATTTTAAGGAGGATCAAGTCTGTTGCCTGACATGAACGCCTGTCAGGCTGATTTCAAGTATTAGTGGGTTCAGACAGGAAGAGGAGGTGATCTCCCCCCCGCCCCCCGCACAGTTTCTCCTTGTGCCTTGGCCAAAGACAGCCTGCTCAGACACCTACACACACTTACCATCCAGCCCTGAAGACCTCACCCTCACTAAAGGATGCCTTATTACCAGTTTAGAAGAAAAAAGAACAAAGGAATTCCTTTGTTCATCTAAAAGAACATCCTTTTAGATGAACAAAGGAATTAAATGAAATTGCTCCTGTGAAAGATATGTTCTCAGAGTGTCAAAAAAAAAAAAATGAAATTGCTTTAATCCCATCACCAGAGACAACGACACTAAAATATGTCACACTTTCCATGCTGGTTTGTAGTTTACTTTTTGCCATCCTTAAACTTTTTGTTTGTGATTCTTCTCAGAGCTTCAGAGCTCTACTTTCTGGAGCATCCTTTCCTGCTTCCTTAGGGGCACTGCTAGAAATGAAATCTGTGGCACAACCCGCATCGCTGGTATTTAAGTCCCCACTGCCGTCTGCCCTGGAGGCCGCAGTGGCTCTGAGGGTGGCCACTTCTCCCAACTTTCCCACCCATTGCTGGGCACTCAGTTGAAAGAAGCTTGTCTCTGCCCCCTTGAAACTGGGGCCTCTTCCAAGTTAGGGTGACCCTGCTGGGTCAGAGCAAGTGTCCCAATGCTCTCCCTTCCTGGGCCCCCTACTACCCCCACTGTCCTGGCACTGGGTGCTTTCCTCATGTTGACCCCATCAGGCCTTCAAATACATATACATAGTGACAGTCACTTGTCCAATGAAGAAAGAAAGCCCCTCCCAGGGACTGATGTGCAACCCTCAATACCCCCCAAATACACACACGCACATGCACACACGGCTTCCTCTCCATCTCAATGCGATTCAGTGGTCAGCCAGCAGCCACAGGTACCCACAACTACTGCGTCTGTGCCAGGCACAGGATACCCTCTCCTCTCCATGGGAACACCTGGCCGCAGGGAGTGAGGGCAGCAGGAGAGGGCAACTGCGGACACAGAGCCCAGCTGACCCTGACTGGCTGAGTCCTGGGATCTGATTGCCCATTCAGCTGACACTGCCCCAGGTGCCTGGCAATGTGCCGGGTGAGGGGATATGGAGATGGAGCAGCCCAGCCGAGGAGTCACCCCTTTGCCCTGGACCCCATGGTCTCTCACCACATCAAGGCTCCAGGGCACCCACCCCTTATCTCTTCTGCCCGCCCCCCTCCGCTCCCACCAAGCCTGTGTCACCAAAACTATCCATTGATCCAGGCTTAAAATAACCCCTGGCATCTGCAGCGAGCCCCGCGGGGCGGGCAGAGGAGCCGAGTCCCTGCTCCTGAAGGGCACCCGCCCCGCCCCCAGCTCCCAGTGCCGGCAGCTCCAGTGTGCGGGTGTCTGAGCGTGCTTGAGTGAAAGCAAGAGTGTGCATGTCTGGGGCTAGCATGACTATGAGGGCCCTCCCTGCACAGTGAGCATGTGTGTGCACACACATGTCAGCATACATGCTCCTGTGTGCACACAGCCTTCCTCCATGTCGAGCCCTCACCTGGTGCCCAGTTCTGGCTGTGGAAGGCTGGGGGCCCTGAGAGGTGTGGACAAGACGAACAGCCTGTGCTGGGCCTCAGTGTCCTCATTTTAGATGGTGGGTGACCTCTTGGGACAAGTCCTAACGTGTATGATAAATTATATTGTTTGCTGAGAATGATGGCAAGGAAAACCTGGTCAGCCCTCTCAAGTGGAAAACTGCTTGGGGCAATCTAAAGTAGCAAAGCAGGGTATGTATATCATACACTGGTGAAAACAATTCTTTCAGCACGGGATGTGTGACCTGCCCCCGTGGCTCCCTCATGGAGAATACTTTCTAGTTTGTCTTTGATCAGTGGTAAGCAGGCACCAGCTGCCTACCTAGTTTATCTTGGGTCCATGAGAAAACGCAGAACACCTGTTGGTTAATAATAATCACCTGCTCAGAGAGACTAAATACCTGGGTCAGCAGCTGCTCAAGGCCCTCAGCCCGGAATGCTGTCAGCCACTGAGGCTCTCAGCTTGGAAGGCTGTTGGCCCCTGGATAGTCTCGCTTTGCTGTTCTCACTGAGTGTCTGTTTCTTAATGCCTTCAGCGCCACCTCGGTGGGGGTCTCTATGGCCAAGCTGGTCTCGGTAGTGCCCAGTCTGCCATCTCTGCTGAGTCCTGAGAAAAGAGATTTGGGATTTCCTAGAGAGAAACTCAAGACTTGGAGAGGGGAAGTGACTTGCTGTGACCGGCACAGCCAGGAAGGGCATGGGCCTGGCCTGGAACTTGCACTATGAGCTCTGAATCCACATTCTGGCCTGTTCAGCCCACCCAGGAAGCAATCCTACCCCTCGACAGGGCCCTCACCAATGCCTGACCCAGGCACACCTGCCCCCTGCCTGGACACACAGGCTACCCTCTCTTCCTTGAATGCCCTTTCCAGCCCCATATGCCCAGAGCTTTTACATATTATTTATTTTACTTTATTGTTTTGAGATGGAGGCTCACTCTATCACCCAGGCTGGAGTGCAATGGTGCAATCTGGGCTCACTGCAATCTCCTCTTCTCGGGTTGAGATTCTCCCGCCTCAACCTCCCGTGTAGCTGGGATTACAGGCACCTGCCACCACATCCAGCTAATTTCCATATTTTAGTAGAGACAGGGTTTCACTATATTGGTAGGGAACTCCTGACCTCGGGTGATTCGCCTGCCTCAGCCTCCCAAAGTGCTGGGATTACAGGTGTGAGCCATCACGCCCGGCTTAATTTTTGTATTTTTAGTAGAGATGGGGTTTCACCATGTTGGCAGGGCTGGTCTCCAACTCCTGACCTCAAGTGATCAGCCCGCTTAGGCCTCCCAAAGCGCTGGGGTTACAGGTGCTAGGCACTGCGCCCAGCTTTTAATCCTTTACTTTGGAGCCAGGCTGACCGGGTTGGAATTCCCACTCTCCAGGTCCATTCAACCTTTCCAGGCCTCAATATTGTCATCTGCAAGATGGGCTGCCGGCATCTCCGCAGGGTTACAGGGAGAAGTAGTGGACCCCAGACAGGAAACAGCCAGGTACATGCGGCCTTGTGGGAGCACCCACTGAAGCCAGGCTGAGAAGACCGTGATCGCGGATGCCACCCACAAGCCTCCAAGGCTTCATTCCTAAGCTAATTTCACTTCTGTTTCTTCAGTGATGGAGTTACCCAAGAAGCAAAGGTTCTTGGGGACTCTGGGCTCCCTGCTGGTGCAAATGCTGGTACCAGGAGGGGGTCTGGAGGGAGGGCCCACGGCTTTGTCTCTTTGTCTCCCGCGAGGCAACTCTGACTCAGGTTCCAGCTGCCTGTGGGAGGGAAGGGGCGACCGGGCTCCTGAGGCTGTAAGTTGGGGCTTAGCCTCCCATCCCGTTGCTCCCGAACCCTCTCCCCGACCTGCACCCCGTCCTGCCTCAGGGAGTCGCACTCCAGCTGTCACAGGTAGTCCCTCTGCCTGAACGCCCCCACGGGCTCCCCCTTCAGGACCCTCCAAAGCCCTCAGTGAATGTGCGAATCTGGAGCGGACACCGAGACCATAGCGCGGGAATCAAGAGAGGACCGAGCTCCGCGGAGGCCACGGCGCGTGCGTGAGGACAGGTGCGCCCTCCCCGCCAGGCCCCCAGTTCCTGGGGCGCCGTTTCATGCAGCGGAGTCCTGCACCCTCTCCCCTGAGCCTCGCCCTTGAGTCGGGGCCGTGGGCCGCATTCAGAGCCCTCTGGCTCGGGATGCGCGTGAGGACACAGACTCCCGAAGGCGCAGAAGTCGGGAGCCCGAAGTAGGTGCCCTAGGCCTTAGTCCCACGCGTTTTCCTCGCCCCTCGGCCTTGACCCCACCCTTCGACTGCCGCTGGCCCCACCTCTTTCTAGCCACCTTGAGGCTTGGGGTCCTTCAGCCCCGCACCTCTTCTTGACCTCGCCCTTCGGCCGGCCGTATCTCTCCTCACCAGCCCGACGCCCAAATAGCCCCGGGCCGGGCTGACGGCAGGAGCCGCGCAGAGACTCTCCCGCCCCAAGGTCGCTGGATTCGAGCCCGGATCTCAGATTTTCTGCAGCCTAGGGGAGGGGAGAGATGCCCAAGGTTCCTCTGGGTCCCGGGACGCCGGTAGCATCCCTCCCCCGCCCAACGCCAACCACTAAGCGCTCCTTGGAGTCCCAGGAGGAAAGCCCAGGGGCGGGGAACTGGCATCTCTTTCCTCATGATTGCGCCCCACTCTGCCGGAGATGGGGGTGCGGTAGGAACGACGCCCCCAATCTCCTCCCCACCCCCAGGTCATGAGGGCAGGACCAGGCCTGCTCTCACCTCCCTGCTTGGGAGCGTTCCCTGGCCATGGCAGGGGTCCCTCTGTCCCTACATGTCACATGACCTCTTCAATCTCCAGGGACAGCTGGGTGATCCTCAAGAGTCCATTTTGCAGATGGGGAGAGGGTCCAGAAACCTGAGGCCCAGGGAGATGCTACCACCTTGTAGGGGTAGTGCTGTCCCTTCTGAGACAGAGGGAGGTGTGAGGGGTCAGGCCTTTCTCCCTGGCCTCACCAGGTGGGCCTCCCCAACCCCTCCCGGAGTCCCCAGCCTCTGGCTACTAGGCGGGAAGTGAAAGGGGCCTGCAGGAAGCCCCAGGAGGAAGCGATACTTCAGCCAGCCCTGCCCCCACTGGCCAGGGCCCTGGGGACCTGTTTGGAATTGGAACCTCCTTAAGGAAAAGCTGGCCTGAAACACAGGCTCAGGGAGGGGCCTTTTCCCTTCAGTTCCAACCCCAAAAATGGTCCTTCCAGAGTCTACCTGGGATCCCTCTTACCGAAAAGAGACTGGTTGGGGAGAAAAATATTTGAGTGGCGATGAAACCAAGGGGTGGGGCCTGGCATAGTCCAGAGTCCTCCACTCCCAAGGAGGGTGTCCAGGCCCATGACCTTCTGCTGGGCAGGCATGCCAGGCAGGGGCAGGAACCCAGGGTTTACCCAGCTCTACCACCCACCTGTTGTATCTTGGGTCAGATTCCTTTACCTCACAGGGCCTCTCTTTTCCTATCTGCAAACTGGACCATATAATCTCTACTCATGGATGTGACAATGGTCTAGATTTTCAGGAGAAAAATTGGACCAACGGGGACCTTTAAAAAGGTCAAGGCCTGGCCGGGTGCAGTGGCTCATGCCTGTAATCCCAGCACTTTGGGAGGCCAAAGCAGAAGCATCACCTGAGGTCAGGAGTTGAAGACCAGCCTGGCCAACATGGCCAAACCTCTTCTCTACTGAAAATACAAAAATTAGCTGGTAGTGGTGGCCTGCGCCTGTAGTCCCAGCTACGCGGGAGGCTGAGGCAGAAGAATCGCTTGCACTTGGGAGGTAGAGGTGGCGCCACTGCATTCCAGCCTGAGTAACAGAGCAAGACTCTATCCCCACTAAAAGTCGAGGCCTTTGGTGCAACAACTGTGCTGGGAATCGGACTCCTGCACAGGCCCATGTGGAAGGAAGGAGGCACTCACAACCCCAACAGCCAAAACCAGAATGGCCAAATGCCTGGGTGGAAAACCTCACCACGCTGAAAACCTTATTGTGATTGTAAAGTCTTTAAAGAGAAACTTACCAAATATTATGATGGTCAAGACATGAATTTAATGTGTAGAATGATTATAATTATGTAGAGAAACACACACTGCAGGCTTGGGGTTACTCGACATGGGTCATTTCTTCCCTGACTACATCATGGGTTCCCATCCAGAACTTGCAGATTGTCTACAAAATGCGTATCTTCATTTTTTCATAAAAAAAATTTTAAGCAGGGGCCAGGTGCAGTGGCTCAGGCCTGTAATCCCAGCACTTTGGGAAGCCAAGGTGGGCGGATCACAAGGTCAAGAGATCGAGGTTGCAGTGAGCTGAGATCACACCACTGCACTCCAGCCTGGAATGCAAAAAAAAAAAAAAAAGCCACACCCCACTCCTCCAGGTGCTCTTATGAAGATCAAATGGGGTATCCACACAACAGCTCTGGGTCTCGGTCTCCTTATCTGTGAAATCCATATGAGAATTGTCTAAGGCTCCTTCCTGTCCTCTGGGGGCCACAGGCAGGAGGAGAACCTTGCATCCAACCCCTCATTTTTCAGAAGAAAAAACTGAACTCGGGGAAACTTCCTATCGGCCAGAGGGTCCGGCTGGGACAGAGAGATCCCCAAGGTTTGCATGTCTGGGCCCCAGAGGGGTTTCACCCACACTCTGGGTTTTCACCTGCTGAGCTAACCCCAGATATAGCCATAAATGGGGTGAGAGATGGGGTGGGCAAAGGAAGATGAGGTGGGAGAGATGGGGTGTCCAGGAGAAGATAGGGTGGGGGAGATGGGGTGTCCAGAAGATGGGGTGGGAGATGGGGTGTCCAGGAGAAAATGGGGTGGGAGGTGGGGTATCTAGAAGAAGAAAGGGTGAGAGATGGGGTGTCCAGAAGATGGGGTGGGAGATGCAGTGGCCGGGAGCAGCTCAGACTCCCTCAGCCTCGAAAGGGAGTGGACAGCTGGGTCCATGTGGGCCTGACCCCACCAACCCTCTCCCACACCTACTGCTTATCACTTGACCTCACCCTGTCACCTGGCTCCCTGGGGACAGGGGCATCTGAGATGGGTTCACGGAGCAAGTAGCCAGGCAGAGACCTGGATGTGAGTGACCATTGGCCACTGTCTTCTGAGCTGGGCACACAACAGGCCCTTGGGACAGGAAGCAGTGAGTCCAGAGGCCTGGCAAGGGACAGGAGGGGCAGAGATCTACAGGCGACTCCGGTGGCTGCTTAGGACAGGCAGGCTGAAAACATCTGCTGCAGGAACAGAACGGGCCCAGGACCCAACAGAGGGAAAACAGTACCCAGAACTCCACCTTCTGACTCCTAGACCAGTGCTCCCTTCCAAAGATGCTAAACTGCAACAAGTTCGAAGGAAGCTGCCCAGGACGGAGTCCGGCTCAGGAGGTCTGACCCTGTGCAGGAGGGCAGGCAGGAGGCGGCAGACTGCACAGTGTCGTCCAGAACTGGAAAGCGACGACCTTGTCCCCAGACCCCAAAACAAGGTACATCATTGTAAGAGGAGGAGGTAGCAGCTTCGACTGCAATGGTGGGTGACCCGGGGGCTGACACAGAATGGCCAAATGACCCCAGCAGTCGGGGGCCGGTGTTTCAGAGGAACAAGCCAGAGAGAGAAGGGAGTTCAAGGGACCTCACATCCACTCGGTTCAAGGTCACAGGCCTCTGCACAAAGGAGCCTCCTGTAGGTCCTGGCCATGCCCTGTGTATGGCTGAATGTGCTGTGCCTTGGAGCAGCTGGAACCCCAAGTGGACCCTGAGAGAGCTGCCTGCCAGCATGTTCCTCAGCTCAAGTTTGGAGCCCAGCCCTGGAGGCTGCACACTTCCTCCCAAATGCAGGCTTGTGGCTCTGGAAGCTGCCACTGGGGTCAAAATGGCGTCTTAGGTTCTGGCAGATTGGGCCAGTCTCAGGGTTGACCCTGGAATACAGCTACCTGAGAATTAGCAAAATCCAACTCAGTCTTTTCTTATTTCTTAATCTTGTACTAAACCTCAAAGCAAGCAAACGCATGAATTGGTTACTTTTGCTATTTGCATCAGTTTAAAAGCAGGATGGCTCTGAGGACAGGTATTAAAGAAATACAGACCAGGCCTGGTGGCTCATGCCTATAATCCCAACCCTTTGGGGAGGACGGCCTGGGGCCAGGAGTTCGAGACTGGCCTGGGCAACATATCAAGATCCCATCTTAAAAAAAAAAAATCAGCTGGGCAAGATGGAACACCTGTAGTCCCAGCTACTCAGGAAGCTGAAGCAGAAAGATCACTTGAGCCCAGGCTGCAATGAGCCAGTCCCATCACTGCACTCCATCCTGCGTGATAGAGCAAGACCCTGTCTAAAAAAAAAAAAAAAAGACCAGGTGTGGTTGCTCATGCCTGTAATCCCAGCACTTTGGGAGGCCGAGCCTGGCGGATCATGAGGTCAGGAAATCGAGACCAACCTGGCCAACATGATGAAACCCCGTCTCTACTAAAAATACAAAAATTATCTGGGCATGGTGGTGCATGCCTGTAATCCCAGCCACTTGGGAGTCTGAGGCAGGAGAATCACTTGAACCAGGAAGTCAGAGGTTGCAGTGAGCCCAAATCACACCACTGCACTCCAGCCTGGCGACAGAGCAAGTCTCTGTCTCAAAAAACAAACAAAAAAAAAACCACCCAACTACTACAAATTAAGTATCCTCCCACTTGGTCTTTTTTCAGATTCATTTTGGCTTAATGGTGCCTTCCCCATTTTAAAAGAGAAGTCTCTTACTCAGAGCACCCCAACCTTTCAAAGGCACAGGAGCTGGGCTACCACCTTCAAGGGCTGTCAGAGATGGTATGGTCTGAAGCCAAAGGCGAGCACACCAAAGTCCATGCTGGCTGAATGCTGTGGTCGGTACTGTCTGTGCTTCTGCAGGGTTTAGCCTGGTCCCAGAAAGAAAGCAGGTGCATGCTGCAGTGAAGAGCTGAATTTGATTTCCAAGCCCCTGGCTGGGGGTCAGGAGGGAGGCCAGGAGGCACCTCCTGCCAGCTCTCTGCTATTATTGCTCAGGGCCAGCTGTCTTGGTGGTCACCAGTTCAGTGGAGCCCAGCTCTGTGGCTGGCACAGGGACGCTGTGGCCAGGTGGGGTGGTTCCTGGGTCTTCCCCAGGAGGAGGCCAGGCAGAAGCTGTGGCATCAGTGGTTCCTGGAGACAAAATGATGACTTTGTCCAGGGGCTCTGAGGCTGCTGGCGGAGGGGACAGAGGCTCAGTACTGGGTCACAGACTTCCCTCCCTCCCTAGAAGCCTCCTCTGGAGGAGCAGTCCTCCGTCAAATGAAGCTCACTGCAGGGCAGGGAGTTGGGGAGCTGGGACTCAGTCTGGCAAACCCTGCAGGAACCAGGATTCTTAGACTCCGAGACGGCAGGACAGACTCCTCCCTCAGACAGGGACCCCTTTCTCGAGACGTCTTTTCCTCTCACTGGGGTCTGCCAGGGCAGACCTGTTCCTGGCTCCGACCACGGGTTTAGGTGCAGGATTATGTCTCGGTGCCCAGCCTGAGCTCCGAAGGGTTAACTTTTCCGCTCTCTGTCCTTGTCCCCCTTAAAGCCCTTCTCTCCACTTTTAGGGGCCATGCATCATCCCCCGACCCCGGCCCGGACTGGTTCCCCTACACCCGGAACTCACCGGCCTTGTCTCCGTCGGCGGCCTCAGCCAAGGCCGCCCTGCGAAGCCGCTGTTGCCGCCGCCTCCAGCTCACCAGGCCCACCAGGACCAGCGCCAGGACCAGTACCAGGCCCAGGAGCGCGGGGGCGCCGAAGAGCAGCCCGGGTAGGGGCAGCGCCGCCTCGCCTGCCCCCGCGCCCACCGACTCCTGCGGGTGCAGCGCCGTCCCGGGCGCAGGGCTGCTGGCTCCGGCTGCTGCGGGAGGGGACGGGGAGAGAGGAGACGGGGGGGGGGTGGCAGAGTGGGGCGAGGTTGGCCGGGGGGGGGGACAGCGGGGAGGGGTCGGTGGACAAGGGGAGGGAGAAACAGGCCCTGCCCACAGGGTCCTCTCAGCCCTCTAAGCCCCCGGCCATCGGGGCCTCGTCCTCCACGCGGCTGCTGGCGCCATGCGCCCCGTGGGTCCTCCTTACCTGTTTTCGGCGGCGATTTGCGTAGGAGCCTACAGTCCACGCATTTACGGACCAGCAGGTCGTAGCACTCGGTCGGGACGCAGGGCGTGGGGACTGGCGCGTCCCTGCCCCGCAGGCTCCGGGGCCCTCGCCTCATGGTGCCAGAGCCGCCGCACGAGCCTCGGGGACTGAGGCTGAGTGGGGCTCCGGGGCCCTAGGGGAGGAATCGAGGGGCGGGGAGAGGGGAGCACTCCGCCTTGCCCCGCCCCCGCCTGCTGGGTGGGACCGCGCTCCACCGGCCCCGAGCCCCGGGCCTCTCCCATTCAGCCACTCAACCAGCACCGCCTGGACGGGCCCTCTGCTGGGTGCTGGGACATGGCTGGGGACAGACCAGAGCCTCCTCTGGGGCAGGGAGGGGGATGGCGCCTGCAGCCAAGACACACCTCTCCTCCACTCCGCCTCACCAAGGCTGCTCCATGGCCCCGGGTGCTCCCCAGTCATCTCCACCACCCCACCTGTCTCCTCCTCTAGAGAATCCTCGTGCCCTTCTGGGACAGAGCTGATTGGGGGCATCAGACACCTGCTTTTTTTTTTTTGGAAACAGCTCTGTTGCCCAAGCTGGAGCGCAGTGGGTGATCTTGGCTCACTACAACTTCTGCCTCCTGGGTTCAAGGGATTCTCCTGCCTCAGTCTCCTGTAGTTTCAGAGTAGCTGGAACTACAGGTGCGCGCCACCACACTGGCTAATTTTTGTATTTTTAGAAGAGACGGGGTTTCACCATTTTGGCCAGGCTGGTTTCGAACTCCTGACCTTAGGTGATCTGCCCACCTGGGCCTCCCAAAGTGCTGGGATTATCGGCGTGAGCCACCATGACTGGCCTGACATCAGACACTTGTACCAGGTCCAAGTAGCATGTGGGTCGGCCCTGAAAGAATCTCACACTGTGCTGATGGGGAAGGCAGCCTCACAGCAAGGGCACTGGCTCATGTCATCCTGGAAAGTGGGCTGGAAGGCTTCATGGAGGAGGTGATGGTGAGGTGTTCGCCAGATGGAGTGAGGTCTAGGGCACAGATGGGGGTGAAGGCCAAAGGGAAGCAAAGGCTTGGAGACCCAAACAGGAAGTCCAGGGAGTGCTGGGACAGAAGGGCTGGACTGGGGCTTTATCTAGCACATTAGGGAGCTTGGACTGTGGCTCGGGGATACAAGGGAGCCACTGGGGCTTTGAGCAGGGAGCACCCTGGAAGATCTGCATATGAGCAAAGGGCCTGTGACTGGGGTGGAGGGAGGCCCGCCCACCCGGACTCTTTTCCTCCAGGGCTGTGTCCCCCTCTGCTGACCTCCATGTCTCACTTCGGGCCCCTCCTATCTCTGCTCCTCAGTGTTTGGGGTCCCCAAGGGCCTGTCACCTATGTCTCTCTCAGACTGAGTCTCAGCTGAACACACAAGCCCCCTCCGCCCTCCTGGTCACATGCTACTTCTTCCCCAGGGCCAGGGCTGGAGGGGCCTCCGGGAGCTCAGGGTTCAGCAGGGAGCATGGGGCTAAATGCCACGTGTGCCACCCGGACCCCTAAGCTCTCAGGGGTGAGGGAGCATGTTGGGAGGAGAGACTCGGGGGCAGGGGAGGGAGCTTGGGGGCAGAGGGAGACCCTGAGCAGCAGCGGCAGGGTGGAGGCAAACACTCCAGGCAGAGCACCGCAGGGGCTAAATCTTGGAGAGGTGAAGGCGGAGCCCGAGCTGCTCTGGGGACAGGCATGGCCACTGCCACAGGGGATGCTGGGAGGGAGGGAGCACCGGGCCGTGGGTGGGCAAGGCACCAGGCCCAGGGCCCTGCAGAGCCTGGGGGCATCTGGGTAGGAGAGAGATTCCTAGCTGTAGCTGCAAGGGCCCATCTCTCTGGCACTGTGGCCCAGGGTAGGGGATGATGCAGTGGCTGGTCATGGAGTGAGGGGAGCAAGGCCAGCCCCTGGGTTTCTGGTCTGGGAGACTCTGAAGGTTCACAAAGAACTCGTCAGCCAGCCCTGACTAGTGGGCGCTGGCCCACCCTCTCCATCCCCTGCACACGGGCCAGCAGCTCCTACACAGGAAGGTGTAGGCGGAGGGGAGCTGTAAAGGAGAAGTGGGGCCGGGGGCAGGTGTGGGTGAGCGTGGGTGTATGGTGATACGGGGGTGGCGGCAGGTGGGGGTGAGTGTGGGTGTGTGGTATGGAGATGGGGGGCAGGAGCCTGGAGGGGAGCCAGGGCGGGAAAAGCCTCTCTGTGGGGCAGAGGAGTGGGGACAAAGCCAGAAGACTGGGCCACAACCCTGCCACCCACACCCACACCCCCACTCCTGTTGGTCCTATTACCCATTAGTGAGGGCTGCAGAGGCCTGAGTCCCAGGCCACTTAGCCCTTATGCCAGCCATGTGAGCAGACTGAGGCTTGTGGGAACCCAGGAACAGGGAACCTGTCCCTGGAGAGGGTGGCCCAGTGAGGCCGGAGTGGGGAGAATTTATAGGAGTTAGGAGGAGGGGGCCCATCTGCCCCAGGTCTGTGTTTCACAGCAGAAGCGCTGGCTGCTCTGACCCCAGCAGAGACTCGAGGAGGTTGCTCTCAGGGACAGAGAGAGTGGGAGGCCTGGAACCCACTGTCAGAGTTCCAGGGTCCTTCACTTTGGCCAGAGAGAGATGCCAGCTGCTGAGAGCAGCAGACACAAATGAGACACTCATTCATGTGACACAAATGTTTGCCGGGTGCTTCCTATGTGCCCATGCTGGGCAGGTGCCAGGACAAAAGGCCTGCAGGGTTCGTGTCTGTGGTGTGTGCAGGTGCCTGTCCTCACAGGAACCCTTCCACTTGGTCCTCCTAAAAGGGGTTCGGGGGGGGCGGGCTGCAGCAGGCTCTGTGTCACTGCATGGATGACACGACAGTTAAGAGGAAATCATAATCAGACCAATGTGGGAAATGTTAGTTCACCCCTTGTGTTCTTTTTTCCCCACAGCTCTTAAATCAAGTATATTAATTTTTTTTTTTTTTTTTTGAGACAGGGTCTGGTTCTGTTGCCCAGGCTGGAATGCAGTGGCCTGATCTCGGCTCATGGCAACCTCCACTTTCTGGGTTCAAGCGATTCTCCTGCCTCAGCTTCCTGAGTTGCTGAGATTACAGGCCTGTGCCACTATGACTGGCTAATTTTTGTATTTTTAGTAGAGATGGTGTTTCACCATGTTGGTCAGGCTCGTCTCAAACTCCTGACCCCGTGATCCACCTGCCTTGGCCTCCCAAAGTGCTGGGATTACAGGCGTGAGCCACCACGCCCAGACTTTTTTTGTTTTTGTTTTTTTGAGACAGAGTCTCACTCTGTCACCCAGGCTGGAGTGCAGTGGCACCATCTCAGCTCACTGCAGCGTCCATCTCCTAGGTTCAAGCCATTCTCTTGCTTTAGCCTGCCGAGTAGTTGGGACTATAGGTGTGCACCACCACGCCTGGCTAATTTTTATTTGTATTTTTAGTAGAGATGCAGTTTTACCATGTTGGCCAGGCTGGTCTTTAACGCCTGACCTCAAGTGATCCTCCCACCTTGGCCTCCCAAAGTGCTGGGATTACAGATGTCAGCCACCATGCCTGGCCTATTAAAGACTTCCATACCACTTTTTTTTTTTTTTTTGAGACATAGTTTCACTCTTGTTGTCCAGGCTGGAGTGCAATAGCACTATCTCGGGCTCACTGCAATCTTTGCCTCCTGGGTTCAAGTGATTGTTCTGCCTCAGCCTCCCGAGTAGCTGGGACTACAGGCATATACCACCATGCCTGGCTAATTTTGCATTTTTAGTACAGATGGGGTTTCTCCATGTTGGTCAGGCTGGTCTTGAACTCCAGACCTCAGGTGATCCAGCCACCTCAGTCTCCCAAAGTGCTGGGATTACAGGCGTGAGTCACCGCACCCGGCCACCATGCTCTACGTTTAATTCACTGAATACTCTTTTGGAAAAAGATAATTTGGGCCGGGTGCAGTGGCTCACGCCTGTAATCCCAGCACTTTGGGAGGCTAAGGCAAGTGGATCATGAGGTCAGGAGTTTGAGAGCAGCCTGACCAACATGGTGAAATCCCATCTCTACTAAAAAATTAGCCAGGCGTGGTGGTGTGCAGCTGTAATACCAGCTACTCAGGAGGCTGAGGCAGGAGAATCGCTTGAACCCGGGAGGCGGAGGTTGCAGCCACTATACTCCAGCCTGGGTGAAGAGTGAGACTCCATCTCAAAAAAAAAAAAAATTAGCTGGGCGTCTGTAATCCTAGCTTACTAGGAAGGCTGAGGTAAGAATTCTTTGAACCCAGAAGGCAGAGGTTGCAGTGAGCTGAGGTCGTGCCACTGCACTCCAGCCTGGATGACAGAGCGAGACTACATCTCAAAATAATAATAATATAAAAAGATAATTTGGAGTCTTCAGAGGGAAGGGAGTCTCTTGATTTTTGTGCCCCCAATTCTCCTGAAAACACCCTCACAATGACTCTGATTCAAGTACTATTAGGACATATATATTCCAGATGAGAAAACAGGATTTGAGGGGCAAGGGCACTCTCAAGATGAGCCAGCAGGTGGGAGGGGCCTGCAGGGGGTCTATGTCCACCTGACTGTGAAGCATGGCCTGGGACGGGGTGGGGTAAATGAGGGCACTCTGTGGACGGGACAAGCACAGTGTCATGGGGGAGCAGTCCTTGGGGACAGAGAGGCCCCAGCCCCCTAGATCTGGATGTGAAACTGCTCTGAGGCCTGGAATGCACACTGTACTTCAAAATCAGTTTTCATTGTAATTATGCAGTAATACCCAGAACACTTGCTCAGGAAAAGCCTGCAAACAATACAGAAGTGTGTGAGTGACAAAGGGCGTTTCCCCAAGGTCCCCAGAGGCAGCCTGTTTTCCCTTGAGAGTCTTTCTTTACTGCCTCGATCTGTGCCTTTGCCCGCTTGTGTGGGTGCATATAGAAACAGCCTTTTTGGTGTTCTGGGAATGGGGTCATGGGTCGACGGTGGAGATTGCTCTGCTGGCTGGGCTGGGCCGGCAGGTCTTCAAGTTGTCTCTCTCTCGGCTCTGGCTCTGGCTCCGGCTCCGGCTCCAGCTCCTCTCATGACACCACCAGGATCACCCCTTGTGGGGATTTCCTTTTCCCTTTTGTATTTAAAAGCTCCCACAGGGTGCGGTAGCTCACGCGGGTAATCCCAGCACTTTGGGAGGCCGAGGTGGGTGGATTACCAGGTCAGGAGTTCAAGACCAGCCTGGGCAATATGGTAAAATGCTGGCTCTACTAAAAATACAAAAATTAGCCAGGCGTGGTGGTAGGTGCCTGTAATCCCAGCTACTCGGGAGGCTGAGGCAGGAGAATTGCTTGAACCTGGGAGGTAAAGGTTGCAGTGAGCCAACATCACGCCACCGCACTCCAGCCTGGGCAACAGAGTGAGACTCCATCTCAAAAAAAAAAAAAAAAGCTCCCACAAACAAGGACAATGCTACAAAGGACCCCTCATTGGGGACAGGGGAAAGGATGCAGTGTCGTGGGCCTCTGGAAACTGGGAGAGGGGCAGGCGTGACCAGGAAATCAATACAAAGTCCTGGTGAGGCCAGGGCAGTGCGACTCAAGAGGCAGAGGCCTGGGAGACCCCGATCCTGTTCCTCCCCGAACCCATGCCAGGGGAGGGCAGGTCACACCCTTCCATGAAGCAGTCACCAATCTTTGCCTGGGTCTTCGTGGGCTGGAGCTGCCTGTCCTCAAGCCCTCTACTCCGTGCATGCGCACTCCACCACTTCACGGGTACCGGCCAGGGAACCCCAGCCACTCTCAGCATGGCCCTGGGATGGGGGCATGGGCCCTCCATGTGACATTAGAGAGCAGACCACAGCCCCTTAGCCAAAGGGAGCGGAGCCCCCACCTCTTGGAAGCTGGGTGTGTGAAGTGGAGGGAGGCTGTAAGGCCAGGGTGGAGAGTGGGGAGAGGAGGAGGGGTCCCCCAGGGCCAGCCTCCCAGGCCTTATTCAGGATGCCACACAGGAAGGCCCTTGTGAATGCACAGGGCGACCCCTGAGCAGATGCCTCCGGTCATTCGCCACTCACTCACTAAGCACCTACCAGGCAGGAGCTGTTTGAGGTTCTGGGGAAATAGCAGGGAAGCAGAGAGGAAACCCAAATGGGACACAACATTGTGGGTGGGGAGGTGGAGTGCTGGAGAGAAAAAGTCAGAAGGGTGGGGTGCCCGAGGGTTAGGGTGTAATTTCAAATGGCGGGGCAGAAGGCCTGCAGGTCTGGGGCTCTAGGGAGCACCCACCCACCGTCCCCCTGGAGCTGCCCTCAGCAGCCCCTGGTCCACAGCACCAGACTCAGGTGTGACCTGCAGATTTAGGGTCCATGGCCTGATAGCCCACTGCATTGTCTCCCTCGGCCCCGAAGTGTGAGACATCCTTTCACAGCGACTCTCTGCCTGTGTCCTTCTGGCCCCAGGGGACACTGGAGGGAAGGGGCTAAGTCTGCAGAACCTTCTGGAAAAGGTTTCTTTGTGCTGGAGCTCTGCCAGCAGGCCTGGCCCAGCACCCCTGATATGTGTGGGTTAGGGGGCAACTGTCACAGGGCTTTGTCTCAAGAAGCCCCTGCCTCTCCTCACCCACCAGCCCACTAGAGCACAGCTGTCCAGCTGGCACCGGGCCACTGTCTGGGAGGGTGGGCGGGGCAGGCATGGGTAGGCTCTTGTTTCTCTCTGAGCCTCACAAGGCCTGAAAAGGGGGGCAGGTGGTGGGGCTCGGAGAGGGAAGTGGGCCACCCCAGGTCACATTGCAGATTGGCCACAGACCCCAAGTCGGTGGGACTCAGAGGCTGGGTCTGTTCCCACTGTACCACTTCCCCTCTGCGGCTGGGCTGCTCCTGCCCCTGCTCACTGGGGTGCAGGAGACAAGGCCCAGGCTGCGGAGCGCCCCCTTGCTAGGAAGCCCTGCCTCCTCAGTAGGGATGGAAAACACCATCAGATTGGGGCCTGGACTACTGGCCATGGAGAATATAAGCTTCCCAGGGGGCCCAAGGACTGCTTGTAGCCAGGTGGCCTGAGGGGAACAAATGAATGTGTGACTCCAAGTAAGTTCTACCCCTCTGAGAGTGGGACCCAAACACCACCTTCCTCCTGGCTTACAGGAGCAAGGACGAGGTGCCTGCCAGGCCCAGATGAAGAGATGCTGCCTCCAGGAGCCTCAGCTCCCCATTCCCAGCCTATAGGGCTAGGGGGTCCTTGCCTGCCTTCAACAACGGCCTCCAATGGACCACGTCATGACCATGGCCAGCCCGAGACATCTGACATTTGTTTAAAGCTGTTAAAAATAATAGGCTTGGCTGGGCCCAGTGGCTCACGCCTGTAATCCCAACTTTGGGTGGCTAAGATGGGTGGATCATGAGGTCAGGAGATTGAGACCATCCTGGCTAATACAATAAAGCCCTGTCTCTACTAAAAACACAAAAAAGTAGCCTGGAGTGATGGTACACACCTATAGACCCAGACACTCAGGAGGCTGAGGCAGGAGAATCGCTTGAACCCGGGAGGTGGAGGTTGCAGTGAGCCGAGATCGCACCATTGCACTCCAGCCTGGCAACAGAGTGAGACTCTGTCTCAAAAAAAAAAAATAATAATGGACTTGAGGTCAGGAGTTTGAGACTGGCCTGGGCAGCAAAGCAAGACCCCATCTCTAAATAAATACATAAGATAGTGGCTTCTTCATTCCCAGTCCTCAACCAGCTAAGAAGAAAGGCGTCGGTGAGCCTGGTGCCATGCTACAGCTGAGGAACTGAGGCTTGCTGAGGGTGAGTGACCTGCCTGAGGCCATGCCGCCAAGCAAGCAGCCAAGCCCAGCCTTTCCCATCTCCCTCCACCTGCCCTACGTACCAAGCCCAGCCTCTCCCATCTCTCTCCACCTCCCCGCAGTACCAAGCACCAATTCCACGCGCACACTGATCTCCCATTACTTCCCTTGGTCGAACTGTCTCCTGGACAGTGTCTATGGTCTCCAGATGGCATGAAGCAATCCCACTCTCTGGCCACCCATCCCCCACCTTCCAGGGACAGCAGGTCTGAGGGCACCTGCCTGCCATTTAAGTGTGGTTCAGCTCTGCTGTGAGGCAGGGGCAGGCCAGCCCCCAACTCCAGAGGGGAGGCCTGTCAGTTCCAGGGCCCCTGCCAACCTCGGTTGGGAGCTGGCGGCAGTGATAGCACTGTGTTCCCCAGTGCTTGGAAGGTTCCCAGCCCCTTGGCTGGAGAATGCAATGCCACTTCTCTTGTTAAATGGTACCAGGTGGCAAGGAAAATGTGGCACAGGGACCTGAGAGTGGTGCCCCATGTGGGCTGGGGGGCGGGGGAGGGGGGTGTGGGGAAGGCCTCTCTGTCTCCAGCAAAAAGTGACATCCCAGAAGAGCAGGCAGGCTGCGTCTACACTGCCTTCCTCCCCTGCTTGGACCCCCCACTCCATCAGCCCCCAAAAACTACTTTATCGCCCAGTCACCCTGCAAAGCTGCCCTTTTTGGCCCAGGACAGAGGGGCTGAAGACAATGTCACTCTCTGGGAAGGCTGGCCTTCCAGGCCTCTGCTGTTACTGCCCTTCTCTTCAGGGACCAATGTGAAGCTTCACCTCCAGCCTCTTCCTTCCGCCTTGGAGCCACCCCTCCTCCAGCACAGAGGCTGGCTTCCCCGACCAAGTGCCCAAGGGGCTTGTTGCTGCTGGCAAAGGCCTGCTCGGGCCCAGTGTCTGCACCGTGCTGTTCTCACACTAAGGGCCTCTGCCCTTGGCCTATCCTGCCACCCTGTGTTCTCCCTCAATGCTCAGTGTCCTAGTAGTCCCATCCTGAGGCAGGAACTGTGGCTTGCTGACTGCTGCTTTCTAGGGGGCACGGGCTGTCTCCACTTTCTGTATTCCAGCTCGAGGCCTGCTCAGCGGAGATGCCCAAACCCCCCTTTTTTTTTTACTTAGAGCCTCGCTCTGTCATTCAGGCTGGAGTGCAGTGGTACGATCTTGGCTCACTGTAATCTCTGTCTTCCGGGTTCAAGCGATTCTCCTGCCTCAGCCTCCTGAGTAGCTGGGATTACAGACATGCGCCACCATGCCCAGCTAATTTTGAATTTTTAGTAGAGACAGAGTTTCACCATGTTGGCCAGGCTGGTCTTCAACTCCTAACCTCAAGTGATCCGCCCGCCTTGGCCTCCCAAAGTACTGGGATTATAGGCATGAGCTGTCACGCCCGGCCTCCAAACCTTTATTCAAGGATTAGACACACGGGAAAACTGGAGGGAAGCAGCAGGGGACTGGGACTGGCTCTGCTGCTGGTTAGCTGTGTGACTGATACCTCCCATGACAACGGTCTGTTTCATGAACTGTGAATTGGGGAAGATCTACCTCAGAGCTCTGCTGTGAGAAGAGCTCTGTGAAGCATGACGGGCCCTGCAAATGTTGGGTGACATGTGGGGCCTTGACCAGAATCTACACAACTGAGGTCCTCAGCAGAGCCCAAGCGTCTGCCAGGAAGTCAGTCAGGTGTCTACAACCCTTTACTGAGCACTAGGGGTGGGGCCTGGGCTAAGTTCCAGAAGGAACCTACAGAAAGGGGCAGACAGGGCCACATCCCTGACACCTACAAGGAGTTAGGAGGTAGCCCACCCCTCAGTGAAGGGCATGGGTCCAGCTGTGATAGTGACATCAAAACAGAGAAACAGAGGCCTCAGGCCGGCCACGGTGGCTCACACCTGTAATCCTCGCACTTTGGGAGGCCAAGGCGGGCAGATCACCTGAGGTCAGGAGTTGCAGACCAGCCAGGCCAACATGGCAAAACCCCATCTCTATTAAAAATACAAAAATTAGCTGGGCATAGTGGTACACACCTGTAATCCCAGCACTTTGGGAGGCTGAGGCAGGCACATCACCTGTCAGGAGTTGAAGACCAGCCTGGCCAACATGGTGAAACCCTGTCTTTACTAAAAAATACAAAAATTAGCCAGGCATGGTGGCACATGCCTGTAATCCCAGCTGCTCCGGAGACTGAGGCAGGAGAATTGCTTGAACCAGGAAGCAGAGGTTGCAGTGATCTGAGATCACGTCACTGCACTCCAGCCTGGGCAACAGAGTGAGACAGACTCCAACCCCATCAACGAAAAAAAAAAAGTGCAGAGGCCCTGAGGTCCGAGGTGCTGCCCAGGGTTTCAAGCAAGGTCTATCCTGAGGCCTGAGGGCAGGCCCTGGCATATGCAGGGTGAAGGTGGGGAGGGCATTGTCATGTTCCAAGGGAGTCAGGACCCGGCTCTCTTCCTGAGGTTTCTCCCTCTAGACACTCCCTTCACCGCTAAGTTCCTACGTGCCAAGACTGCTCCATGCAGTGGCAGGAGCCTTGACCTGGTTACGGGACTTCTGAGTCCAGTTGGTGCCTCTACACATTTCCAGTTGGACTCAAGGGAGAAGGAAAGCAACGGTCACTGCACAATCTCTCACCATCAACTCAAACAC
Source organism: Cacajao melanocephalus (assembly GCA_963573385.1). Lineage (NCBI taxonomy): Eukaryota > Metazoa > Chordata > Mammalia > Primates > Pitheciidae > Cacajao > Cacajao melanocephalus. Next base: position 83,402 of record CAUYLG010048001.1, on the reverse strand, counting down.
GAGCCCTCTAGCCAGCTTCTCTCACTTCTTGCAAACTTCCGATGTGGTGCAATTCCTAATTTGTACCAGTTTTTGAACTCTGCTGTGTGATTTCTTTTCTTTTCTTTGGAGACAGTCTCGCTCTGTTGCCAAGGCTGGAGTACAGTGGCACAATCTTGGCTCACTGCAACCTCCATCTCCCGGGTTCAAGTGATTCTCCTGCCTCAGCCTCCCGAGTAGCTGGGATTACAGGCACACACCATCATGGCTGGCTAATTTTTTGTATTTTAGTAGAACAGAGTGAGTTGCCCAGGCTGGTCTTGAACTCCTCAGCTCAGGCAATCCGCCTGCCTCAGCTTCCCATGTGATTTCAAATAGTTACTGTTCACTGAGTGCCCACCTAGCATGGCACAGGCATTAACACAACACTTATGAACACAGCAGCCTACACACAAGCTATAAGCATGGGGGATCACACAGTCCCAGGCATGTCCCCCATCATCTCATTCGATCCTCACAATGTGAAAAGGTGAGCAGAACATCTCCATTCACACCTGGAGAAAAAAGCTCCAGGAGGCAACAACCAGGCTCTATAACAGGAGGGCAGGATGTGGCGTCTGATTGGCCCCGAGTCCAAGCTCCTCTTACTTGTCCTACCTTTTTTTTTTTTTTTTTTAGGCAGAGTCTCACTCTATTGCCCAGGCTGGAGTGCAGTGGCATAATCTCAGCTCACTGCAACCTCCGTCTCCCAGGTTGAAGCAATTCTCCTGCCTCAGCCTCCCAAGTAGCTGGGATTACAGGCACTCACCACCACGTCTGGCTAATTTTTGTATTTTTGTAGAGATGGGGTTTCACCATGTTAGCCAGGCTGGTCTCAAACTCCTGACCTCAAGTGATCCGCTTGCCTTGGCCTCCCAATATGCTGGTGGCATTACAGGCGTGAGCCGATGCACCAGGCCCACCCCACCCTACTCTTAATTGTTCTGAGTCAGTTTCCTCATCTGCGAAGTCAAAGTGGTGAATTAGACCAGTGATTTTTAAACTTTTTTTAGCCACAGACCTTTTGTTCAAAGGAAACCTTAAATGGAGATGTAACACGCCAGCTGCTTAAAGACACAAGAATCTGTGAGAGTGAGCGTGGGAGTGGGAGGGGGCTGGAGTCCCATCAGCTGGGCCCCTTGCTGCTTCTGCCCAGCTCTCCCTGCTAGAGCACGGGCACTGCAGGGAACCTTCCCAACCACTGAGGGCTGAGCTGGGGCCTGTCAAGCCCTCAACATCCTCAACAGAGAATGTGTATGGCGTCAGCAAGAAGCTGTGGGGAGGGGCAGCCCAAGGCCAGATGCCCTCACAGGTCCTCCAGGGAGGGGCCCTCAGAGCTTCTCAGCAGGGACAGCAGGTTCAGAGCCGAGACACCAGGCACGTGGCCGGCGCAGATCTGCAGCATGCGTACCAGGCGCTGTGCCATGGTGGCCCGAAAGCCTTCCACCTGCAGGGAGAGCAGAGAACAGCGGTGAGACAGAACTCAGCAGCTGGCCCTGCTCCCTTACCCAGAGCAGCTGCAGGGGCTGCTAGAGCAGGGCTGGGGGCAGAGACTCAGGGGCAGCTCAGGGCACCACTGCCCATCATGGCCACACCCTCATTCATGCCACACCTTAGAGTAGCTTCCAACTGCCTCAGCTTACTCAATCCTTCAAACAACCTCCCGAGACATCCAGGGCCTGACCTGCTCAAGACGAAATGAAGGCTTAGGCTGGCTAGGTCGAGTGAACTTTCTAGGGTCACACAGTGACTGCAGAGCTAAGCTCTGAACCAGGGCTGCTTCCAACCAATGCCTGGGCAGCGGGGGCCCCAAAGGCTCAAGACCAGGGAGCATAAGACACTCAGGGATGGGAAGGAGGGAGGGACAGCGGGTGGCCTTCACCACAGATACGAAGGTGCCATCAAAAAGGAATGGCCTTAGGGGAGCTGTGGGGCCAGAGGGGGACAAGACTGCCCAAGGCCCGGGCACAGATGCTCTGGACATGTTTGTTTGAAGAACAAACGATGCTGCTCAGTGTCTTCCCCTGGCCAACAGACAGCTGCAGAAGCATCTCACCTCTGTTTCCTCTCTAGCTGGGGGCAGGTTGGGGTGTCACCACCCACCAAAACTGGAGCACTAGAGACCAAGGCATCCTCAACTTCCCTGCTCTTACTCCTACCACTTGTCAGCACGACCTCCTTGGTATGAGACCCAGTGGCAGCTTCTCAGTTCTCACCACACTGGCGCTACTGGCAGAGTTGAACACTGCTGTTTACTCCCTCCTTGAAACACTTTTTCTGCCTGGCTCCCAGGCCCCCATGCTCACTCAGGGTTCCTCCCCGACACAGGGGGCTTCCTCGCCTTTTCCCGACATCTATATGCTGGGGCTCCAGAGTTTGGTCCTTCAGTCTCTTCTCTCACACTCAGTCCTCAGGTGACCTCCTCCAGTTCTGTGGCTTAAAACCACCTAGTTGCTATTAACACCCAAATTACACCTCCAGCTCTTCCCTGTGAATGTAACACATGTATGCAGCTGTTTACTTGATTTCTCCACCTAGGTGGCTAATAGACCCCTTAATTTTAGCATGCCCAAAACAGAGCCCCTGGAGTCCCGCAAAACCTGCTCCTCTTGCAGGTTTCCCCATCTCAGCCAAAGACAACTCCATCCTTCCACTCAGTGCCAAAACCTTCAGAGTCAGGGAGGACTCTTCTTTCTCTCATGCCTCATGGGTTGGCCACAGCATGGTCTGCTGGCTCCATCCTGGAAACAGCCAGTGTCACAGACCATCCCATTGTCCCCTTCCCTGGCCAGCACTGAGTCCACGCTTCACTCCCCTAGAAAGAACTTCCAGACCTGTCTATTTTTGCCTTAGTTTCCCTTCAGTCTGCTCTCCTCCCAGCAGCCAGAGGGGTCCATTTAAACCCAAGTCAGGACCGGGCACAGTGGCTCACGCCTGTAATCCCAGCACTTTGGGAGGCTGAGGTGGGTGGATCATGAGGTCAAGAGATGGAGATCATCCTGGCCAACATGATGAAACCCTATCTCTACTAAAAATACAAAAATTGGCCGGGTGTGGTGGCTCACGCCTATAATCCCAGCACTTTGGGTGGCCAAGGCAGGCGGATCACAAGATCAGGAGATAGAGACCATCCTGGCTAACGTGGTGAAACCCCGTCTCTACTAAAAATACAAAAAAATTAGCCAGGTGTGGTGGCACGTGCCTGTAGTCCTAGCTACTCGGGAGGCTGAGGCGGAGAATCACTTGAACCCAGGAGGCGGAGGTTTCAGTGAGCTGAGGTCGCACCACTGTGTTCCAGCCTGGCAACAGAGAGAGACTCTGTCTCAAAATAAAATTAAAAAAAATACAAAAATTAGCTGGGCATGGTGGCGCACGCCTGTAGTCCCAGCTACTTGGGAGGCTGAGGCAGGAGAATCGCTTGAACCTGGGAGGTAGAGTTTGCAGTGAGCCAAGATTATGCCACTGCACTCCAGCCTGGCGACAGAGCAAGACTCCATCCAGGGGAAAAAAAAACCCAAGGCAGGCCACATCCCTCCCTGGCCCCAAGCCCTCCAGGAGCTCCCCACCAGACCCTACTGATCCAGCCCCACTGTTCCTGATTCTTCCCCCACCCGCCCTTTGCTGCTGTGCTCTAGCCACCCAGGCCTCCCTTCAGGACCTTGAGCACATGAGGCAAGTTCCACACATGGCCCATGCACCTGCTGTTCCTCCTGCCACCGGGTATCTATGTGGCCTGCCCTCCTACTTCCTTCAGGTCTTTATTTATTTAAAAGTCCTGTTTGCAGGGGTGCTTCCTGGTCACCCTGCCTAACTTTTGCCTGTTTACCACCACCTGACATGCCATGCCTCCACCTTCCAGTACATCATTTACCCTGTTTGTTTCCTTGATAGAACGAAGCTGGGACTTTTTTTTTTCTTGAGACAAGTGTCTCACTCTGTTGCCTAGGCTGGAGTGCAGTGGCACAGTCTTGGCTCACTACAACCTCTGCATCCCGGGTTCAGCCTTAACCTCCAGAGTAGCTGGGATTATAGGCATGTGCCACCATGCCTGACTAACTTTTGTATTTTTAGTAGAGACTGGGTTTCACCATGTTGGCCAAGCTAGTCTCAAACTCCTGACCTCATGTGATCCTCCCACCTCAGCCTCCCTGGGATTATAGGTGTGAGCCACCACGACCAGCAGGATACTGGTTTTTTCTTTCCTCCCTAGATGGAGTCTTGCTCTGTCGCCTAGGCTGGAGTGCAGTGGCATGATCTCGGCTCAATGTAACCTCCACCTCCCAGATTGAAGCAATTCTCCTACCTCAGCCTTCTGAGTAGTTGAGATTACAGGCACCAGCCACCATGCCCTGCTAATTTTTGTATTTTTAGTAGAGGTAGGGTTTCACCATGTTGGCCAGGCTGGTCTCAAACTCCTGATCTCATTTTCCATCTGCCTTGGCCTCCCAAAGTGCTGGGATTACAGGCGTGAGCCACTTTGCCCGGCAAGAAGCTGGATTTTTTTTTATACTGTTTTCTTCCGTGCTGTGTCCCTGGAACCTACAACAGTGCCCAGCACTATAGAATCTCAGGAAGTATTTTTTGAATAAATTCTTTCACTCTAAGTTTGGTGGCCTTTGTCCCTGAAATCTATCTCTAAGTTGCTGAGGCTCAGGTTCTACAACCTGCCTCCTGCAGCAGCCTCAACCCAGCCTCCTGCCTCTGGCCAGCCCTCCTCCAATCCACGTCACTCCAGAGACGTGACCCAAAAGCCCAGGTCTGACCACAATCATGACTTTGCCCATGACATCCAGGAAGAAATGACCTAATTCCACCACCAGGCTCCCAAAGCTCCTTCTGCTGTTGCGTATGTTACATGTCTGTTTATTTCATGAGATTCTGAGAGGGCAGGGCCCATATCTGACTCATTTGTGTTCCCAGGGTCCAGCATAGAGCCCTACCGGCAGACCTAGGAAATTATTTCACTGGGCCAATCACACACCTTCCTGTGTTTCCTCATCAATGAAACAGGGCAGATAATTCCTGCCACGCAAAGGCCTCAAGATATATGGTAGGGCTCAAACTCAATTACGCAAAAGAGTGTTCGAAGAGGACAACACCAGCATGAAGAGCTAGGCCAGCTCAAACCCTGGGTCCTTCATCTGAGGGATGCAGGCGTATGTTCTGAGCAGGCATTTCTGCAGCTTCTGCTGCTGGCTGGAACCAGGCTGGGGCCTCCTGCTTCTTTCCTAGGCCATGACAGAACCCAGGATCTGGCATGGCCCGCCACCTCGTGGCCACAGACAGAATTGCACCACTTGTCACAAGGCGAGCAGGCACCATGTTCCCCACCAGCACCTGAACTATGGAGCAAAGATTGTGATTCCCCTTTAGAAATGAGAAAACTAACGCTTTGTGGCAGGGAAAGTGACCTATTCAAAGTCACACGGTCAGCAGGTTAGGACGGAAGAGATAGCTGCATACCCACCAGCTGGCTCTGCTCCTCACTCACGAGCTGTTTGACCCTGAGAAAGTCACCTCTTCTCTCTGGGAGGAAAGCCTGGCAGGGACAGGCACTTGAGGTATGCCCAGGCCTCAGGGTCCCATCTGTGAGACCAGAGCGCTGATCCGGTCGGGGGCTCTAAAAGTAGTCATCAAATAGGAAAACAAATGTGTGATAGAGTCAAGCGTGTATCGTGAAGGATGCATCGACCGAGGGGCAGGTCTGACAGCTGCTGCCACGTGAGGCAGTGATGAGATCTGCCCAATCCTAATGTGATATGAAAACATCACCATTTAGTCCTGGTACAGTGCCTAACGTCTGTAATCCCAGCACTTTGGGAGGCTGAGGCGGCTGGATCACAAGGTCAGGCGTTCGAGAACAGCCTGGCCAATATGGTGAAATCCCGTCTCTACCAAAAATACAAAAATTAGCTAGGTGCAGTGGCGGGTGCCTGTAATCCTAGCCACTCCGGAGGCTGAGGCAGGAGAATCACTTGAACCCGGGAGACAGAGGTTGCAGTGAGCCGAGATCACGCCACTGCACTCCACCCTGGGCAACAGAGTGAGACTGTCTCCAAAAAAAAAAAAAAAAAAAAGAAAGAAAGAAAAGAAAATATCCCCATTTCTACTGGTGACAGTCACAGACTCCTATCACCAGAGGAGTGCCTGACCCAAGGATAAGGGCCCCTGGTCTAGATGGCGGTGACAGATCATGTGCTGACTCGGTTCTCCCTGCATGCACCACTTTGCCTTTGGTAACAGGCGCAAGACCCAGAACAGAGCAGAAACACAACTCTTCAAAATACATCTCAAAACCAATTAACAGGTTTCCAAAGGAATGGAGCAGGCCTGGTGCATAGGTGGGCCAGCGTAGGCCCTGAGACCCCTCAGTAGACCCCTGGGGTGGAGGGTATCACATCAACTCCTGCTGATGCCTCTTTAGCAAGAAGTCATCAGGATTTATCCTGCATAAAAAGTGGCTGAAGGCCAGGCGCGGTGGCTCACGCCTGTAATCCCAGTACTTTGGGAGGCTAAAGTGGGAGAATCACTTGAGGCCAGGAGTTCGAGACCAGTGTGGGGAACATAGCAAGACCTCATCTGTACATTAAAAAGTAAATAAATAAATACTTAGCTAGGTGCATGTGTAGTCCTAGCTACTCAGTAGGCAGAGGTGGGAGATTCGCTTGAGCTCAGGAGTTTGAGTCTGCAGTGAGCCATGACCACACCACCGCACTCCAGCCTAGGCAACGGAGCAAGGCCTTATCTAAAACAACAACAACAACAAGGCTACTTTCCTACCCCCATGGTTAGTTTCACCTTGTGAGAAACACCAACAGAAGCCAGTCAGGGCAGAACCAACACCCTACGTATCCATCCAGCCATCTACTCACCTACCCAACAAACGTCCCTACTGCCTGCTAGGTACCCTGGCTTGGGATAGGACAAAAACAGGTCTGCAATCCAGAGAGGTTAGGGCAAACCAGGCATTCTGACTGCCAACGGACATGAGGATGCATCAGTTAATGTAGATAGACATATGCCCGGCCTCACAATCATTTACACTCCAGCAGGAGAGTGGACTCACAAATACATACACATAAGACTTAGTTATAACTAAGTACGCAGAAACTCAGCGAAAGGAAAAGCAGGGCAGCACGTGCTAGAGCCTGGCATATAAGATGCACTCCAAATGAATGCACAGCATGCCCACTTTACACCTGTGTACCCCAAGGCTCAGGGTGACCTGACCAGGTCACAGCCAGTGAGCAGAAACGCCAGGATTCAAACCAGGATCCTGTGTCTCCTCTACTTCAGGAGCCGACTTGCTCGGATACTCAGTGCTTCGGTAAGCATTCCCGATGTGCCCACTGTGTGCTGACCACCCCATTTCCCGCACCCCAATGCAGTGTTTGTCCCTGTGATCAGCATGCTCACCTCCAGGTCACAGTAGAGCAGGGGGCTTTGGTAGGTGTGGGCCAGCTTCACCACGGTGTGCCGGTGAATGCTGCAGTGGCTCTCCCGCCCAGCTGCAAAGGAGCCATGAGTGCTACAGCTGCAATCTCTACTTTCCTGGATGGAATTCAGGAAGTGCTGGGCAGAGTAACTCACTTCCCCGCTCTGGGGCTCAGTTTCTTTCTAGTTGCGAGGGTGATAGTCCTATTCTACTTTCTTTTCTAGGTAGTTAAGAATATCAAATTAGACAAAGAAGATAATAATAGCTCCTACCCCACTGAGTCACTCTGGAGTCAGTGAGTTGACATCTAGAAATTATCTGGCCTTCGTTTGCTCACCAATGCTTCTTGATAATTATCTGTGCCAGGTGCTCTGCTCAAGGAGCTAACAGTTCAGCAGCAAAGGCAGACAGGTCAGACATCTCATGCATGCTAGAGTGACACCAGGGCTGAGTTTTGAGGTATATGTAGGGGTTATAAGACAAACAAAAGGAAACATATTTGAGAGAAGCCTAGAGTAACCATAAAGAGTACGGGTGTGGTGGCTCACACCTGTAATCCCAGCACTTTGGCAGGCCGAGGCGGGTGGATCACCTGAGGTCAGGGGTTTGAGACCAGCCTGGTCAACATGGTGAAACCCGGTCTTTACTAAAATACAAAAACTAGCCAGTCATGATGGTGGGTGCCTGTAATCCCAGCTACTCAGGAGGCTGAGATGGGAAAATTGCTGGAACCCGGGAAACAGTGGTTGCAGTGAGTGGAGATCGCGCCATTATACTCCAGCCTGGGTGGCTGAGTGAGACTCTGTCTCAAAAAAAAAAAAAAAAAAAGAGGATGGGTCCTGAAACAGGGCCTTCCCAGGTGTGAACCTCAGCTCTACCACTTTTTATCTAGGGGTCTTGGGCAAATTAGCCTCATGACTATAAAACTGAGGTAGTAATACCTACCTGAAACACTGATGTGAAAACAAAGCAATTACAGTGTCTGCCTCACAGTGAGAGTTCAAAAGAGGCTCGCCATTATTTTCACTGTTAATATTACAAAGTCTCAGGAATAGCAGGACTTTTTCAGAGAACGAAAAGCTGACCCAAAGAAACAGAGTAACAGGAGATGAGACCAGCCCAGAAGGCAGAGGCCCGACTGCAAAGTACTTTGTGTTTTTAGAGGAGTTTGGATTTTACTGAAAGCCACAGGCAATCACTAGGCAACTCTAAGCAACAAAGAATTATCTGCTCAGATTCGCTCTTAGACAGACAACAGGTCAGATTCCAAAGTATGTGATCTTTTGTTTTTTAAATTTAACTTTTAAGTTCAGGGCTACATATGCAGATTTGTTATATAGGTAAACTTCTGTCATGGGTTTTTTTGTACAGATTATTGTCATCCACGTATTAAGCCTAGTACCCATTATTTTTCCTGATCTTCTCCCTCCTCCTGCCCTCCACCCTCTGATAGGCCTGAGTGTGTAAAGTACATGTTCTTTCCATCACCCAGGCTGCCTTGGCAAGGAGTCTACTGCCCCAGCTTTCCCTTGGCTGGGGGTGGGCAGTAGCAGGTGAGGGATGTACTTACCGCCTGTGGCGAGGAAACACACCTTCCCCAAGAAGAAGCTGGCATCCACATGGCGCAGGGACTCCTCTGTGTTCTGGAGGCTGTGGTGGCGTGGCCAGGCCAGGGTAAGAAAACAAACCAGAGAACAAAACTTTACTACAGAGAAAGCAGAAGCCCTTGCTTCTCTGATCCTAGAGGCCAGAGAATAACAAAAGGATGACATTCTCTGGAGAAATACTTTGTCCTTTAATTAATTAATTAATTTTTTGAGATGAAGTTTCGCTCTTGTTGCCCAGGCTGGAGTGCAATGGCACAATCTCAGCTCACCACAACCTCCACCTTCCAGGTTCAAGTGATTCTCCTGCCTCAGCCTCTTGAGTAGCTTGGAATTACAAGCTTGCGCCACTACGCCTAGCTAATTTTTATATTAATTTTTTTTTTTTTGAGATGGGAGTTTCCCTGTTGCCCAGGCTGGAATGCAGTAGTGCAATCTTGGCTCACTGCCATCTCTGCCTCTCAGGTTCAAGTGATGCTCCTGCCTCAGCCTCCCGAGTAGCTGGGATTACATGCACATGCCACCATGCCCGGCTGTTTTTCTTTTTTGGATGAAGTCTCGCTCTGTCATCAGTCTGGAGTGCAGTGGCGTGATCTCAGCTCACTGCAACCTCCGCCTCCTGGGTTCAAGCGATTCTCGTGCCTCAGCCTCCCCAGTAGCTGACTGGGATTACAGGCACAAGCCACCACACCCAGCTAATTTTTGTATTTTCAGTAGAGATGAGGTTTCACCATATTGGCCAGGCTGGTCTTGAACTCCTGACCTCTCTCATCCTCCCCACTTCCCATCACAAGTTAGGTCACTGTCCCAGCACACTCCTGAGCCAAGCCTGCCTGAGTCCTGACTGCCCCTTCCTCTGGCTCTCACCTGTATTTGCTGTGAAGATTAACCACAAACACGATCAGGTCAATTCGGGGCCGATTCACACTGGAGGGCAAAGGGAGGGACTTTGCCAAGTGGCTGAAAAACAGGAAATTGCAGGACTCAATATATCCATACCCACCTCACAGCGACCGTTAAACGCTGCCCTTCATGGGGTAGGGTCTGTCAAGGGCTCCCCACCTCACCCTAGCCACCCAAGGCTCTTGTGGCCATGACTGCTTGGGACAGGACAGAGGCAGGACAGGGCTGGTTCTATTCAGATCACTCCTGTCTGATTCCCTCTGCCGGAAAGGGGCTCTGTTTAGTCACCACCTCGGCAAGGGGAGGTTGGGATACAGGACGGCATGGTACTTGCCAGCTATGCTGCATGCTGGGAGAAGGCCCAGGGTCAGAGGAGGGGTCGCTGGGCCTCGAGGTTTAGCAGCTAGGACTGAATCCCTCTTAGAGTGAGAGACACGTGGGCCCAGGCCACAGCCTACTTACACCTTCAGCTCGGAGGCGCAGTCCTCTTTGAGCATCGAGTCCGCCAGCTGCTGCAGAATAGCATCCTCCGCGCCCACCAGCTGCACATAGAGACAGAGCGACCGGTAGAGCCCTGGACACAGTATCCCCTGGGGAGGGCCTGGCTCTTCGACCCACTACCGGGGGGATCGGGCCGCCGCGCGCAGGCGGCTCGGAGGGCATTTCCCGAGAAGCGGACCCCGCGAGGCGGCACGGGCTGGTGGCTGAGGTATAGACCCGCTGCAGGCCTGTGGGCACCGCACTTTACTCCCCCTGACCCTAGCTCCGACCGCTGGCCTCACCAGGAGTCCAGGCCCCCAGACGCGGAACAAGCAAGACCAGGCGTGGAAACCCGCCAATCAGAAGCTGGAAAAGGGCCCGCCGCGCACCTATTGGTGGGTGCGTCTCTCAACCTCAGAGAGTGGCTACTCCGATTGGTTGAGATAGTGGCTCTCCGTCTATTCCCCGCCCCCACGACAGTAGTGCGCGCTGGCTCGTCGCTTCAGGGAGTTCAGTCGACTAGGGGGCTGAAGCTCCGCCAAGGAGTAAAGGCCGGCGGGGGAAGCGGGGCCGCCGGCACCTACCAAAATGGTGGCCGTATTCAGGCTGGGCAGCTTATCCAGTGGCCTCAACACCGACATCACAACAGCAAGGCCGACTGCTGCTCTTGCGGTGCGCGCCGACCTTTCAAACCGCCCTGAGTCCCGCCCCTAGAGCGCGGCCTGGGGGCACGTGCCTCCTTACGGGCGGGGCTTCGCGGGGCAGGACGGGGCCTCTTCTTAAAGGAACCGAACAGCTCTCTCCTTTCCTGAGGGGCGTTCCAGCGTCACCCGTGGAACACCTGGTGGATAGGTCTTTTGTTCCACGCTCCACAGTAAGCAGGTTTTTAGTGATTTCTTTGTTCACTTTCGTTCATTCATGCTCAGACACAGTTTTTTTTTGAGACGGTGTCTCCCTCTGTTCCCCAGGCTCCAGTGCAATGGCGCCATCTGGGCTCACTGCAACCTCTGCCTCCCGGGTTCAAGCGATAATGCCTCAGCCTCCCGAGGAGCTGGGATTACAGGCGCGCATCACCACGCCTGGCTAATTTTTGTGCTTTTAATAGAGACGGGGTTTCTCTAAGTTGCCCAAGCTGGTCTCAAATTCCTGGCCTCAAGTAATCTGCCCACCTCGGCCTCCCAAAGTGCTGGGAGTACAGGCATGAGCCACTGTGCCTGGCCTTTTTTCTTTTCTTTTTTTTTTTAGGAGTGTCACTTTGTTGCCCAGGCTGGAGTATAGTGACACTCTCATAGCTCACTACAGCTTCAAACTCCTAGGCTCAAGTAATTCCTGCTTTAGCCTCCTGAGTAGCTGGGACTATCGACAAGTGCCACTGCGGGGATCTGGCCGTGTTGCCCAGACGCATCTTAAACTCCTGGCCTCAAGCAGTCCTCCTGCCTCATCCTCCTAAGTAGCTGGGACTCCCGGTGCGCACTAGCAGGCCCTGCCAATTGACTGCTTTAATAGTGAGTGGTAAGCACGCTGTTCTTTGTCCAGTCGGAGACTTTACCTCGTCTTTCAAGGTTCCTTGCTGCAAACCCAGCCTGAGTACAGAGCCGTCAGGGTCTTGCTTTCTTGGCATACCCAGCAAGAATGTGCAGGGGCACTCAAGGCCCATAGCGAACTGGTTCTCCCAGCAGCTATATAATTACCTGTTTATTGTCTCTCCATCTAGAATGTAAGACACAAGAGGTTACAGACTTTGTCACTGTTAAAACGTGTGCTCTGAATGAAGAGACCCCCCCAAACAGGCTTTGTGTAATCAACATGGCTGTTTATTCACCTGGGTGCGGGCGGTGGGATGGGAGTTGGTTTTGTAGGTTTGGGGTGGACAGTGAAAAGTTACAGAACTTACAGTTTAGGATGGTTTTTTGCAAACTGGGAGGGGGTCATAGGGTGTGGAGTCACAAGGTTGACCAAAGTCCAATGGCATTAACAGTTGGGGTGTGAATAAGGAACAATAGAGAATGTCTCAAAGTTAAGTAGGCGCCCCAGGAGTTGATCATTTCTTCCTCTTTTCATGGTCTTCCAGTTACTTCAGATTTTCCAGGAGCTCATCTGGAGTGTCTGTGCAGGTCACAGAGATTAACATGATGTCCATGGTGCTGTCAGTCAGCCTAAAAGACCTTACATTTCTGTCTTTTTATATTAGTAATATAAAGGGAAAAGAAGAGTGGAGGGCAGTGGAATATTGGGAAGGCCAACACAGAGGGGTGATGGGGCGATGTTTCTCAGGGCTTCTTTGAGTGGGATTGGGAGGGACGTGGAAACCTAAAAATGGGAAGGAATTTAGACTGCTGGGAGATCTCAGGGCAAGGGGTGATATTGTGAGGTTGTTAGAAGGAGCATTTGTCATATTGACTGATTGGTTATCGCTTGTATACGATTTTGTAGGAATTGAGAGATTAATTGGAAAACACAGGGTACAAATAAGAGAAGGAGAAAGGTATCAAGGACTAAGGACTGGAAGAAGCCATGACGCCGTTAGAGAGTGTCTAGCCAGTCCAGCCAGGTCCAGAATAACCCCCTAGGAAATCTCCCACCCTCTTTGTGTTCCTTTACACTTCACCTCAAGAGCCATGCTACCCACGTTAACCAAAAAGTAGGAGCATATGAACTGCACATTATAGAAAAGCCTCCCTTATTACTAGCAGCCTTAAAAACATCAATAGCAGGTCTTGCCTAGACAGGAATTTACCTTGTCTCTTACTTTACCCTTGGCTACCCTCCCCTTGCTGCTCAGACTCTCTTTCAGACCCCTCTTCCTGTCCGCTCATACCCAGTCTTGTTAATGAAAGTAAATGGTGGTTGGGTGTGGTGGCTCATGCCTATAATCCCAGCACTTTGGGAGGCCAAAGTGGGCGGATCACAAGGTCAGGAGATCGAGACCATCCTGGCCAACATGGTGAAACCCTGTCTCTACTAAAAATACAAAAAAAAAAAAAATTAGCTGGGTGCAATGGCAGGCACCTGTAATCCCAGCTACTCAGGAGGCTGAGGCAGGAGAATAGCTTCAATCAGGGAGTTGGAGGTTTCAGTGAGCCGAGATCTCACCACTGCACTCTAGCCTGGTGACAGAACAAGACTGTCTCAAAAAAAAAAAAAAAAAAAAAAAAGGTTACTTATAGCTACCACACACTTTCTCATACACCATGAAAACAAAAGCTCTCCCTCCACACAGTTACCCCACCAAACCCCACTACAACCTTTAACAGCTGCAGCCCTTACTGGTTCCTTTGGTATCTGGATACAAAACCCCAGCCCCCCGAGAACACTTTCTCATTTTTTCAGTTTACACTTCCAGTTCTGTCTAAATCAAGGCCTTTTTTTCCTTTGTGGTTCTTCCTCTTCCATCTGCCTTCCTACTAACTGGACAGGCACTTGTACCCTAGTTTTCCTTACTTCCAAAATTCAGTTTGCCAACAGAGACGGAAACCTCTCTATTCCCCTTGAGATCCTGACATGACACAAGCGGGTCATTTCATTGAACCCCTTATTTGTAGGGTTAGGGATTACTATTACCCTCAGCACAGGCATAGCAGGCCTTACCACTTCAATTGTCACCTTCCATAGCCTCTCTAATGATTTCTCTGGAAGGGGGTATGGAAGATAGGAGGGTATAGGGGTTGGTACAACCAGGTGGATGGGACGTACAGTCTGATTAATGAGGCAGAGCTCTTAGACTAGTCTGTAGAATTTGTCTGGTTTTTGGACAGCTAGGATAGGGGAATTAAGAGTTTGCAGGAATTAAAGGCCATGTTGCAATAGACAGGTGATAATAGGCTTTAGGCCTTTTAAAGCCTGTTGTGGGATGGGGTGCTGGTGCTGGGCTGGCTAAGGGTGGTTAGGTTTTAAGTGGGCGATGAGGGTGAGTGACTTGTAGCAATGGATGGGGAGATGGCGTCTTGCACCCTAGGGATATCTCAGCCTGGTCTTCCACCTATTTCAGATTTTCCAGGAACTCATCTGGAGTGTCTCTGCAGGTCATCGAGGTTAACATGGCATCCATGGGGCCATCAGTCAGCCTAAAAGACCTTACAGAGGTCTTTGCCTATTCCTAAATGAAGAATGTTCTTTTTATGTAAACCAGTCTGGCCTCGTATATGATGCCTGGACATTGGGCACGTCAGACCATTTGCCTATTAATTGACAAAAATTGTTTAGGTCTCGTAGAATACAAAAATCTTACTTGGTAAAAAAAAAAAAGAAGACCTTACAGTCACTTTTTGTGTCCAGCACTCTAAAAAGTACCTGGTACATGGTAGGTAATTAATAAATTGATTATTTATTAATTTCATTCATCCATTCATTCTCAGCAGTCATTCATTTATCATTTCCTATGCCAGATCCAATGCCCCACCCTGGGAAGACAGATGAATCAGACATTATTGATCAACTTAGTGTGATGGAGGCAGGATAGACAGTAACAATGTGCTCGTTGTTGTAATATTGGGGAGAGCAGAGACACTGTCTAGCCTAAGTCCTTACTGCAGACTAAACTAACTATGTCATGCTCAGAAAGATCAGGAAGTAAATGGCCCCATAGAGCCCCTGCCCTCAGCACAGATGGGCCTTTGATTCCTCATGGCATAGGGTGTGGAGAGGACTTCCTGAAAATCTTTTTTGGTTTTTGTTTGTTTTGTTATTTTTTTTGAGACAGAGTTTCACTCTTGTTGCCCAGGTTGGAGTGCAGTGGCGTGATCTCAGTTCACCATAACCTCCGCCTCCTGGGTTTAAGTGATTTCTCCTGCCTCAGCCTCCAGAGTAGCTCGGATTACAAGTATGCACCACTGCTCCTGGCTAACTTTATATTTTTAGTAGAGATGGGGTTTCTCCATGTTGGTCAGGCTGGTCTCGAACTCCCGACCTCAGGTGATCCGCCCACCTCAGCCTCCCAAAGTGCTGGGATTACGGGTGTGAGCCACTGCGCTTGGCCCTAAAAGTTAACTAGTCGTAGGCACTATGACAAGAAAGTAAAGCAAGCTGGACACCATGGCTCATGCCTGTAACTCAGCACTTTGGGAGGCTGAGGCAGGTGGATCACTTGAGGCCAGGAGTTTGAGGCTAGCCTAGGCAATATAGTGAGACCTTGTCTCTACAAAAAATTTTTTTAAATTAGCTGAGCATGGTGGTGTGCACCTTTGGTCCCAGCTACTCAGAAGGCTGAGGTGAGGTAATCATTTGAACCCTAGAGGTAGAAGTTGCAGTGAGCCTAGACCATGCCACTGCGCTCCAGCCTGGGTGACAGAGTGAGGCCCTGTCTCAAAAAAAAAAAAAAAAAAAATGCCAGGCATGGTGGCTCACGCCTGTAGTCCTAGCACTTTGGGAGACCAAGGCAGGCAGATCACCTGAGATCAGGAGTTCGAGACCAGCCTGACCAACATATTGAAACCCCGTCTCTACTAAAAATATAAAATTAGCCAGATGTGGTAGCATATGCGTGTAATTCCAGCCTCTCAGGAGGCTGAGGCAGGAGAATCACTTGAACCTGGGAGGTGGAGGTTGCAGTGAGCTGAGATTGTGTCACTGCACTCCAGCCTTGACAACAAGAATGAAACTCTGTCTCAAATCCAAAAAACAAACAAACAAACAAATTAGGTGGGCGTGGTGGTGGGCACCTGTAATCCCAGCTACTTGGGAGCCTGAGGCAGGAGAATCACTTAAACCTGTGAGGCGGAGTTGCAGTGAGCCGAGATCATGCCACTGCACTCCAGTCTGGGCAACAGAGCAAGACCCCATCTCAAAAAAATAATAATAATAAAAAAATATAAACTAAAGCTGACGGGGGAAGTGATGGGTGGAAGGAGGCTACTTTGGGTCAAGGAGGCCTCCCTAAGGTGACGTTTGAGCAGATGCTTGAATTCAGTGAGAGAGGGGCCCATTAGGTATGATGAAGAAGAGCCTTAGAAAGAAGGCAGTACACATGCAAAGCCCTGAGTGGGAAGCACTCCTGGCACTTCCGAGGTGTACACGCAAGGAGGCTGGTGGCGGTGGCAGGTGAAGTGAGGAGAACAGGGGAGGAGATGAGGCCATGGAGGTGATTCAGCTCCCGGAGACTGAGGCCCTTACAGAAGGGTAGGCTGGGAAAAGACTTTGGACTCTGATGGGGACTTTCCAGGGGGCACTGGGCTGAGACCCATTCAGGCAGCATATGCTGAGTGCCTGCCCTGGAGACCTGGTCCCAGAGGGGCCATTCTGCTTCAGGGAGTTACCAGTGGTAACAACAAACAAGGCACTGCAGTTAGGGCAGCCATCAGGAGGAGCAGGAGCAGCAGGAGCCCCGGGGAAGGTGAGCTATGTCCCTGGGGAGCCTGTACTCCACTTCACTGGGAGCTGATCATTGGCTGAGACATGAGCAGTGGGACAGAAAGTAGTTGTGTGTAGGATCCATATGTGATGAAGGGTAGGGATGGGCAGGAGACCAGATTGAGGCCTGAAGGTTCTTATACCCTGAACGCCTACGCTGGCAGGGTTATCAGAGTCCTCTGGGCCAGTGTTTTTAAAATCAGCTTCTGTGGAGCCCTGGGGAGATGACTTGGGGCCCTGTGAGGGACAGGGGGATTCTGAGTGGGTGGGGTCCAGAACCCCCACCCCTACCCCACCATTGAACGGAAGCAACCTCAGCTTTATCTCTGTTATGTATTGAGCTTCCCATAAGCTTTTGTCTGAATAAGGAATCAGTGGCTAAAACAATACCCACAGGCTGTGGATCACATTTTTTACAGATTGAGGTATAAGGGACATATATAATCAACTACACGTATTTCTTTCTTTTTTTTTTATAATTTTTTAAAATATGGAATGCTTCACGAATTTGTGTGTTATCTTTGCGCAGGGGCCATGCTAATCTTCTCTGTATCATTCCAATTTTAGTATATGTGCTGCCGAAGTGAGCACTCAACTACGCATGTTTCAAGGGTACAATTTGATAAGTTTGACATCTGTATATACCTAAAAAGCCACCATCACCATTAAGACACTGAACATATCCCAAAAACTTTACTCTTGCCTTTTTTTTTTTTTTGAGATGGAGTCTTGCTCTGTCGCCCAGGCTGGAGTGCAGTGGTGCGATCTCGGCTCACTGTAACCTCCGTCTCCGGGGTTCAAGTGATTCTTCTGCCTCAGCCCCCCAAGTAGCTGGGATTATAGGTGCACACCACCACGCCCAGCTAATTTTTGTATTTTTAGTAGAGACAGGGTTTCACCATATTGGCCAGGATGATCTCGATCTCTTGACCTCATGATCCACCCACTTCAGCCTCCCAAATTGCTGGGATTGGGAGGCTGAGGTGGGAGAATCGCTTGAACCCAGGAGGTGGAGGTTGTGGTGAGCCGAGGTTGCGCCATTGCGCACAAGTGAAACTCAGTCTCAAAAAAAAAAAAAAAAGCTGGGATTACAGGTGTCAGCCATGGCGCCCGGCCAACCCCTTTGTAATTCTTCCCCCAACTCCTCTGCTCTCCCACCCCAAGATGTTAAAAAACAATTTGGCCACGTGGTGGCTCACATCTGTAATCCCAGTCCTTTGGGAGGCTGAGGCAGGAGGCTAGCTTGAGGCCAGGAGTTCAAGACCAGCTTGGGCAACATGGCAAAATCTTGTCTCTACAAAAAGTACAAAAATCAGCTGGGCATAGTGGCATGCATTTGTGGTCCCAGCTACTCGGGAGGCTGAGGTGGGAGTATCACCTGAGCCCAAGAGACAGAGGCTGCAGTGAGCCATGATCACACCACTGTGCTCCAGCCTGAGTGAAAGAGCAAGACCTTGTCTCAAAAAAAACAAAACAAACCCTCTTTGAACTCACAGTCACCCCCCTTACCCCACATATGCTGGGAGAGCCCCTAGATGCTCCCCAGAGGTATCTGTGGTTGGGGACCTAGGTCCTGAAGCCACCTCACCCAGAGCCTTTCCCCACTGCCCATCCCCAGGTTTCTGGGAACAGATTCCCAAGAGAGGTGGTTCCTGCAAGCCTCTTCCCTGCCTCACCCCATGGGCCCCTGGGCTGCGCTCTCCTCCTCAGACAGTAGCCCTCAGTACATTGCAGACACCTTGTCTACGGCGCAGGCAGGTGGCGGGGATCCATGCTTGGGGAGGTGGACCCCACCCTCAAGGTCAGCCCTTGGCTTTGAATTCCAGCTTAGTCACTGAGAAGCTGAGGGCTCTGGGAGAAGGGGAAGGCCAGCAGCTTCACCTCTCTGCCTCATCCCAAAATGGGGTCTCAACACCAGTTGAGCTGGGAGGACTGCAGGAAGTGATGTGTGGGGCTAGCTTGGCAGACGGGAGTGCTCAGTGACTATGCTGGCTCTACACCAGCTGGGGATGCTGTGGGGTAGAGGCAGAATGGGGAAGGGCAGCCACTTGCGAGGGTCATGAAGCCAGGCTAGGGCTCTGACCCTGGCATTGCTACTTTCTTGCTGTGTATCAGTGAATGAGAATCAAATGAGTTAATATAATCAAAGCGTTGAAAACAGTGTCTGGTACATAGTAAATGTTTGAGCCAATGTGTCTGATCGCTCAGTCTTGGTCTTGGTTATTTTTTCTGTAGCATATAACCCCCTTGGCTCTGCTCTGTTAGTCACTGATTCTGTGTCCCCACCCACTTGCAAAGGACCCGTCTCTCCCCGCTCCCAAATGCTCAATCCCTTAGAGTTGTCAGCCACAGTCCTCTCCTCTCTAGGTCCACTAGGTTTGGGGTACAGTAGCCTGCTGGGTGACTTGTCCTCCCCGCATTCCCCCAGTCCTGCCGCCCTGTCATCTGCTGTACCACGTGCACAGTACCAGGGATCCAGAAGAGAAGGCTGGTTGCCAGGACAACGGAGGATAAAGCCCTTGCTCTGCCAGGCTGCTGATTGGCTGAGACAGGTCCCACCTCCTGCCAACCTGCGAGTGGGGACTAGTGGGGAGGGTCTCTGATGGGCAGGGAGAAGTCCCAGGATGCTGAGCCAGTCCAGGACTGCCCCCTCCTGGCCCACTCAGAGTTCCTGGGTGTGAGAAGCTCCGTTTCCCATGGGGGGCATTGGCCTTGCCCTATCTCTGCCTCTAGCACCCAGGGCGGCTGCAGATGGCAGTGTCTCTGGGGACAGCAGCTGTGAATGAGTCCACGGGCCGACGCTGAGCTGCTCAGGCTGAGGCGGTGTGCTCAGCGCAGAGCCCCCGGAACTGGCATCTGCAGGGCGTGAGGTGGGTCTTTGGGCACAGGGAGGGCACCAAATCGTGCCAATGGCTTGGGAGGTAGGGAGAAGGGCTCTGCAAACTCATACTGTCTCCGGACTTTGGCTGAAATGAGGCTGGAAAATTCCATGTAGATCATCCAGCAACCCCATCTCCACCCTGTCACTGTGCACAGAGGGCCCTGAGGCCCAGAGAGGGTGAAGAAGGGGCCAAGGTCACATAGGAGGCCAGTGAGTATGTTGCTTTTCCACCTAGGCCAGTTCCCTGAGAAATCAGGAAGAGACCAAGGGGTCCTCAGTCAGCCTCAGAATGCCTAGGATTTTGTGCACAGGGCTGGAGAGGTTGGGGGACCCTGATCTCTATTCCACAGCCCCCAGCATTGCAGCTGAAATGGCTTCTGTTCTGCCTCAGTCCCCCATTCGCATGTTTGGGGGCCTGGCTGGGCCTGGGCAGGGGGCATGAGTCACCCTGGACACAGTCACGTCAGTCTGGAGCAGCTTCCCTGCCTGGGGGCTCCTTCCCTACCTTCACCAACCCTGCAGCACCAGGCAATCCAGTACTCTTTCCACCTCCCCAGAAAGGCAGCTGGTTAAGAGGTGCTGGGTCCTACAAGCTCCCCTGCCTTGGCTGCACTATCACTCTGGACAATCAGTGCACTCTTCATTTTACTCCTCCACAAGTAGGACACTTTGAGACATTGTCAGTGCCTCAGAATAGCCAGTGAGGACTTTGGGGGTAGAAGAGGGGCTCTGGTTGGATGTAGGTCAGAAAGCAGCATCTTTCCCTCCCCTGGGGCCATAGCTCCCCTCACAGTCCCACCTGGGAGTAGAGAGACAAGAGGAGCTGGAGTTTGGAGACAGAGGTCAGAGGAGCTAGGGCATCTCTCCAACCTGCCTGGAGTTCTTTCCATTTAACCCCCTGCTTCCTTTCCCAGAAGCAAAGTGGGCATCTTCTCATTTCATCCTGCTCTTGTCCCTTTCCCTTCCCTGGAGAGTGAAAGCCTCAGGACATCTCTGGGGTTTGGAGTCTAGCTCTGCCACTTTCCAGTTGGGTAACCCAGGGCAAGTTAGTGAGCCTGTCTGGGCCTCAGTTTCTTCATCTGTAAAATGTGGATAGTGACACTTGCCCCATAGGTCTGTTGTGAGGTTTGTGGAAGTACTTAAATAGTGCTCTCCCTGCTAGACAGGCAGAGGTAGGCTCCTCACCCCACCCCTTTCTTATAACTAGGGAAAGTTGGGGGTGGGTTCAGTGGGCTCTGTGTCATCCTATCCCTGGAGGAGATGATCTATAAATTTTTTTTCTTTCTTGAAACAGTCTCAGTCTGTCACTCAGGCTGGAGTGCAGTGGTGCTATCTCGGCTTACTGCAACTTCCACCTCCCAGGCTCAAGCGATTCTCCTGCCTCAGCCTCCCAAGTAGCTGAGTTACAGGCATGCGCCACCACACCAGGCTAATTTTACACTGTTAGTAGAGACAGGGTTTCACAGTGTTGGTCAGGCTGGTGAAACCCTAAACTCTTGACCTCAGGTGATCTGCCTGCTTCTGGCCTCCCAAAGTGCTGGAATTACAGGTGTGAGCCACTGCACCCAACTGCAAAATGCTCTTTAGGCATTGTCTTGTTAAAAATTCACAGTACCCTTAGGATATGGGTGTTATTTCTTTTCTTTTTTCTTTCTTTCTTTTTTTTTTTTTTTTGAGACAAATCTTGGTCTGTCACCAGGCTGAAATGCAGTGCAGTGGTGCAATTTCATCTTACTACAACCTCTGCCTCCCAGGTTCAAGCGATTCTCCTGCCTCAGCCTCCCAAGTAGCTGGGATTACAAGTGAATGCCATCATGCCTGGCTAATTTTTGTAGTTAGTAGAGATGAGGTTTCATCATATTGGCCAGGCTGGTCTTGAACTCCTGACCTCAAGTGGTCCGCCTGCCTTGGCCTCCCAAAATGCTGAGATTACAGACACGAGCCACCGTGCCTGGCCTAAGTCTCCTTCTTAAAGGGTGAATAGGAGCCGGGTGTCCCCATGGTGTGGGGACAGCTCTGTGCTTGCCCAGGAGTCACTATGTGGTTTTGATCAGCCATTCACCCGCCCTTGCTCTTCTGGTCTTGCTGCTGAGTCACCATGTTGTCTTGATCAGCCATTCACCCACCCTTGCTCTTCTGGACGTTAGTCTCCCCATCTGTAAAGTGATGCTTGGGCCTCTGGTTCTGTGAAGCCTGCAGGTCTCCCTCTGGGTGGGCGGGACAAGGGGCACCTCTTTTGGCCCTCACCCACCCTGTGTCTCCGCAGCCAAGGCCGCCGCAATGCCGCACTTCCTGGACTGGTTCGTGCCGGTCTACTTGGTCATCTCCATCCTCATTCTGGTGGGCTTCGGCGCCTGCATTTACTACTTCGAGCCAGGTCTGCAGGAGGCGCACAAGTGGCGCATGCAGCGCCCCCTGGTGGACCGCGACCTCCGCAAGACGCTGATGGTGCGCGACAACCTGGCCTTCGGCGGCCCAGAGGTCTGAACCGAATCGCGAAGGGCACCGGCAGGCAGCCTTCCCCCAGCCCGCCCAGCCCGGAGACCCCCAAAGCAGAGGGAGGCCGGCCTCTTGGTCCTCCAGGCCATCCCTCTGCAGCCTGGGACTTCCCAACAGAGGCCCCAGGTGCTCTGGGAGGACGCTGGCAGTGGAGTTGGGGCACCTGGGTGCCTGGACGAGTTGCTGCCGCCGGCCCAGGGCTTGCTCTCCGTGTCAAGCCAACTCACTCGAGCCCACTCTCCTCAGCTCAGGGGCATCCTCTGCTGGACCCTAGTGCCTTTGTGCTGCGCAGCACTCTGCCCTCTACTAGAGTCAAGCATGGCAATAGTTGCCTGTCCTGAGCCTCCCAAGCCCTCGTTTCTTTGTGGAATACCTAGTCTCCCCACTAAGCTCCCCTGACTCCACTCAATGGCACCAGCGCTGCAGCTTTAGGGAGCAGGCATGGAAGCTAACCCAGGGAGAGAACCTAAGAACCTTGCTTGAAGGGATGTCAGCTTGGGCCAGCCCAGCCCCACTCTACAGGGCTCAGGCTTGGAACTGGTGAGGCTGTGTGGTGGGGGCATGCAGAGGGGTAAGACTGTGGGGGAAGAGAGGGTTGGAGAGGAAAGAGAGAGAAAAAAAGTCTGGGGGGAGTGGGCAAGCACGGGTAGGTGAGGAGATGTGTACATGTGAGAGAGAGCGTGGGGGCTTCAGGCAGAGTAGGAGGTGACAGAAACAGGGTGAGCTCCGTGGGCTGTGTGAGCACTATCCATATGGGTCCTAATCCCCTCCCTCTGCTGGATTTTCCTAGCCCTTCCCCCTCCCCAAGACTGAGGCAGCTGGCAGGAACCCCTGCCCTCCCTCTCCATCCTGCGCCACACTTCTGAGGCCAAGCCCAGCCCCCTTGAGCCAGGCCCTGCCAGATGCCATGCTCACCCTGGAACCGTCCTCCTGTGTGGAGCCTGTGTCATCCCACTTTGGACACAGGTTGGCAACCTGTCTCACCTCACCCTGCCCTGCTTCGCTGGGGCTTCCATCTGAATTTATTCCCAATAATAAACCCTCCATGATGATCTCTGCAGGACTGTGTCTTTTCCTGAAAGGAGGATCATGTCTGTCAACTCACTGGGTTCTCATGAAAAATATGACCGCTCCATAGTCCCCATGTTAGGGATGGGAACACTAAATCTCCGGGAAGGTAGGCTGGGGCTTCCTAAGAGCAGCAGTACTGACATTTTGGACCAGATCACTCTTGTTTGTAGAGGGTTGTGCTGCCCATTGGAGGATGTTTATCACCCCTGGTCTCTACCCAGTAGATGCCAGTTGCACTTGCCCCGTCTCCTGTTAGGACAATCAAAAATGTTAACTGGGCTGGGCACGGTGGCTAATGCCTGTATTCCCAACACTGTGGGAGACCAAGGTGGGTGATCACCTGAGGTCAGGAGTTCAAGACCAGCCTGACCAACATGAAAATGAAAAGAGTCCAATTCTTTTCAGCTGGAATGCAATGGCATGAGCTCGGCTCACTGCAACCTCTGCCTCCCAGGTTCAAGCATTCTCCTGCCTCAGCCTCCCAAGTAGCTGAGATTACAGGCGCCTACCACTACACCCAGCTAATTTTTTAAATTTTAATGGAGATGAGGTTTCAATATGATGACCAGGCTGGTCTCGAATTCCTAACCTCAAGTGATCTGTCTGTCTTGGCCTCTCAAAGTGCTGGGATTATAGGCATAAGCCACCATGCCTGGCCAAACTGCCTTAGTTTCTCAGAGAGTTAGTTAGGGGTGTGAGGCTGGGATTAGAAGCTCAGTGCAGCTCCCGTTCATCGGAAAACTATTTCCCAGCCATGATCAGAGACAGGACTGAAAAGGGCCCAAGCAGATCTAGTTAGGAGTGATCATTGCAAGGAACAGAAACCTGACTCACTTAGCTGGGGCAAGTAGGCCAGATACCATGGGGACACTGGGGTGTTCTAGGCCTTTAGGACAGGAAAGTAGTAGTGGGCTTAGGACAACTAGAGCCAGGCATGCTGACCCTATAGGATTCTTTCTCTTGTTAGTCACCACTATCACACCCTAAGCATGGAAAACATAGCAGCCAACTGCTGGCAAGTTCTGTATCTCACAGCTCCAGCCATGGGAATTACCAGTCCCTCGCTCTGTCCCCAGCGCAAGTATCTCAGGAGTGGGATTCCTTGTTTCATTTTAGGTCAAGTGTCCATATTAGGCCAGTCATCCAAGGCTGGGGCAGTGTCCTGTGAGTGGTCCGGCGTGGGTCATCTCAGAACAAGGCAGATCTCTTGGGATGTGGGGAAAGGAAAAGGAAGGTTTCAGGAGAAATGATGTAAACTCCCCCACCCCCAGCCCGACCTCAATGGAGTGTTTTGGAGGTAGATTAGGCTCGACTGGCTGAGCAAGGGAGGGCCTCTTTGCAATCTGGCCTGCAGCCAAGTTTGATTTGTCCCACATAGTGTTTTGAAAAAATGCAAATGAGTTGCCAACATTCACCAGTCAGGAGATTTCATGCTAGACACTCCTTTTCTGACGCCTCCTTAAAAATAAAAATTCTAGCCACACAGAGTCTGAAGTGTAAATGAGCTTCACAGCCTAGGCAGGGAGGGTGTCGACTGTGGCCCCCTTCCTGGCCTCGAGGTGGCCAGTCCTCTTCTCAGGAGGGCGGCCTCCGTTCAAGGGCTGCAACAAGGTTTCTCACCCTAGGCTGCCGACAGAGTCTGGGTCTCAGGGAGGGTGAGAGATTCATCTAAGCCCTCTGCTCTCCAACCTGGATCCTTTCCCAGACTTCTCCCCTGGGCTCATTATATAAATGTTTATTTACACCTGTTCTTCCCCTAAAAGATTCAAGAAGGTTTCAGTTGAAGGAGTCACATAACATGGAAGTAAGGAGGAAATATTTTAGCTCTGACTCCTACTGTAATGCTGTTATTATTACTTGTCTCTAAGCCTCCTGGCAGCCAGAGGGAAAGGGGAAACACAAAGAGGTGGGTTTTTTTTCTGTTTTAGAAATGGGGTCTCACTATGTTGCCCAGGCTGATCGTGAACTCCTGAGCTCAAGCAATCCTCCCACCTCCCAAGGGATTATAGGCATAAGCCACCATGACCAGCCCATTTTTTTCTTGTTATGTGATAGAAGGGAGAGAGTCACTCTTCAGGAAATACAATTTTTTTCTGTTTTTTTTTTTTTTTTTTAATAACACAGTTTTGCTCTTGTTGCCCAGGCTGGAGTGCAATTTGTGATCTCAGCTCACTGCAACCTCCACCTCCCAGGTTCAAGCGATTCTCCTGCCAGTAGCTGGGATTACAGGCATGCACCACCATGCCCAACTAATTTAGTACTTTTAGTAGAGATGAGGTTTTGTCATATTGGTCAGGCTGGTCTCGAACTCCTAACCTCGGGTAGTCCACTCACCTTGGCCTCCCCAAAGTGCTGGGATTCCAGGTGTGAGCCACGGCACCCAGCCTTTTTCTGGTTCTAAATACGAAAAAGAAATGTCTCAGATGGGATAGTAAAACCAACACAATGGAGGGAAGGGAAGGTTTGACCCAGATGGCAGAGCCTTCAGAAACAGGCCATTGCCTGTGGAGGCAGGATTTTTTTTCCATCTGCCACGGCATGCCAGAGGACTGGACTGGGAGCAATTCGAGGTCAGGCCCTGATAATAGTAAATCCTAAAAAACCGTTGATTTAAATTGCACATCCTTGGGCAAGTTTCCTGAGCTCTCAGAAAAACAACTGATTCGCCAAACATTTCTATGTCAGGCATGGAGAATCTCAGATGATTAAATCCCACACAAATGTCCCCTGCCAGTGTCTGGCCTTACGCTCAGCTCCTGTTAGGTTCTCTGTAGAGCCCTGTTGATTTTCGTATCACTCCTGCCCTACCTCCATCACTGGGTGGTGGCAAATGTTGAAGGAGACAGTGGGAAAGAAAGCACAGTATAAACGCCATGTATTATGTAGCTGTCCTCTTGAACCCTGCAGAGGCATGTCACATACCTAGGCCTGGCACCAGGAATGTAATTGCAAAGAAGATGTCCCTGCATCAGAAGAGCTCACAAATTGGAGGTTACAGAGGTATAAACAGACAAACGATTTATTTATTTATTTATTTATTTATTTATTTATTTTTATTTTGAGATGGAGTCTCACTCTGGTGCTCAGGCTAGAGTGCAGTGGCGGGATCTTGGCTCACAGCAACCTCTGCCTCCCAGGTTCAAGTGATTCTCCTACCTCAGCCTCCTGAGTAGCTAGGACTACAGGTGCACTGAAACCCCGTCTCTATTAAAAATACAAAAATTAGTTGGGCTAATTTTTGTATTTTTAGTAGAGGTGGGGTTTCACCACGTTGCCCAGGATGGTCTTGATCTCCTGACCTCATGATCTACCCGCCTCAGCTTCCCAAATGCTGGGATTACAGGCATGAGCCACCGCACACAGCCTATTTATTTTTTTTTGAGAGGGAGTCTTACTCTGTTGCCTAGGCTAGAGTGTAGTGGTGTGATCTCGGCTAACTGCAACCTCTGCCTCCCGGGTTCAAGCGATCCTCATGCCTTAGCCTCCTAAGAAGCTAGGACTACAAGCATGTGTCACCATGCCCAGCTCAGTTTTGTATTTTTAGTAGAGACAGGGTTTTACCATGTTGTTCAGGCTGGTCTTGAACTCCCGACCTCAAGCGATCTGTCCACCTAGGCCTCTGGGATTACAGGTGTGAGCCACTGTGCCAGGCCAAAAGACATCATAAAACTGTACTGCAGCAAGAGAAGTGCAGAACTAAAAATGGAACAGAAGAAATACCTAACTCTTGGGGAAGGGGGTTGTCAAGGAAGGCTTCCTGGAGGATACAACTATTAATCTGGGTTCTGGAGGTGGAATAAGAGTTTTCCCTGCAAAGGGAAAAGAAGGCTGCAAGTGTTAAGCCATGGAGGCCAGAGAGAACCTAGTCCTTTTTGAGGATTGTGAGTGGTGTGGCTGAAACACAGAATGCAAGTGAGCCAGTGGCAGGAGGGCAGGGGGATTGAGCAACCAGAAGGTGACTTTTCAAGGAAGGCTTAGACCCAGTCAGAGAACCTGATGACCTTCCCATTACCACCTCCTCCAGGAAGCCTTCCCTGGCCCCACTGGAAGCCTTCCCCATTACAACGCTAATCTTGTGTTGTGATTTTGTTCACGTCAGTGGAGAGCAGTGACTGTGTCTTCTCATCTTGGCTTGCAGCCTGCCTGGCACTGGGCAGGGCCTCCTTGAAAGCTTGCTTGTTGCAAGAATGGCATTAGTTTCTTTGGAAGTCCTGCCAGGGGTTGCCTGTCTGCTTAGAGACCATGATTTCAGAAAGACTTGGAAATTTCCTGGGTGTCAGGCTGTGTGCAGGTTTTTAAAATGCTTTGAGAGGTTTTGCATAGTCCTGGGAGCTTTCCCACCATCTGAGAGCTGTCAGGATGAGGAAGGGCAGGTGTGTCAGGGTTTGGCCCAGAACAGGAGGACAGGAGGCGGGAATGTGCAGGGTCCCTGAGTAGGAATGGCTGCAATGTTCGGACTCCAGGCCTGGAGGGTGGTACAGGCTCTTCATTGTTCCGCCCCCTCAGTTCTCCACACTGGCTGAGCCAGAAGGGCTTCAGAAGGCCGAGAGACCAGCTTTGGGAGAAGGGCAAAGACTTCAGGCTCCCTGAAGAGACTATGACAGTCTCAGTCAACCACCCTTACAGAGAACCCCTGGCAGACAGAGCTTTTTTCTCCCTCCCTCACAAGGTGCGAGGGGCTCAGTATTTGGAGTCTGGAGACCTGGGTGTCCAGGTACTGATTCACTGTGTGAACCTTGGCAAGTCCACTTCCTTCTATTTCTGCAACTATAAACAGCTGGAACTGATGAGGAAGTCAGAAGAAATCATGGAGGGTACATAAAAAAGGAAATCAGAGTGCCAGGAAGTCAGAAGAAATCATGGAGGGTACATAAAAAAGGAAATCAGAGTGCCAGGGCAACAATTTGAATGGCCAACACGGACTGAGCTCATGGACTAGCAATTCCCCATTGCATTTTTTGTTTGTTGTTTTGAGACAGAGTTTCACTCTTTCGCCCATGCTGGAGTGAAGTGGTGCAATCTAGGCTTACTGCAACCTCCCCACCTCGGTTCAAGAAACTCTTCTGCCTCAGCCTCCCAAGTAGCTGGGATTATGGGCACCTACCACCATGCCCAGGTAACTTTTGTATTTTTAGTAGAGATGGGGTTTTGCCATGTTGCCTAGGCTGGTCTCGAGCTCTTGACCTCAGGTGATCTGCCTGCCTCAGCCTCCCAAAGTGCTAGGATTACAGGTGTGAACCACCATGCCTGGCCCCCACTGCATTTTTTTTTTTTTTATGAGAGAGTTTAGCTCTTGTCACCCAGGCTGGAGTACAATGGCATGATTTCAGCTCACTGCAACCTTCCCCCAGTCGGTTCAAGTGATTCTTCTGCCTCAGTCTCCTGAGTAGCTGGGATTATAGGTGCCCACCACCATGCCTGGCTAATTTTTTTATTTTTAGTAGAGACAGGGTTTTGCCATGTTGGCCAGGCTGGCCTCGAACTCCTGACCTCAGGTGATCCACCCACCTCAGCCTCCCAAAGTGCTGGGATTACAGGCGTGAGCCACTGCGCCTCGCCCTATTGCATTCTTATAGCAACTGTGCAAGTGGGTCCTCACTACTGTTCACCAAAAGCTTCTGGCTCTCCCACTGTGAGCACATGGTAGGAAACTTTCCTGCCTCCTTGTGATGGGTAAGGCCTTAGGACTAGTTCTGGCCAATTAGTTGTAATTAGAAGTGAGTACAGGCTGAAGCATTTAATGGCTAGCCCACAATTTGTCATTCCCTCCTTCCCTCTGCCACATGACTAGCAATGCACTAGAAGGCAGCCTGGGTCCCAGAGGGAAGAGGGCACAGAGCAAAGCCTTAGTGGACTCAAGTTACTGTGGACACGATACATGGATGAGAATCAATGTATTGTTGCAGCCGGACATGGTGGCTCAAGCCTATAGTCCCCGTACTTTGGGAGGCTGAGGTGGGAGGATCGCTTGAAGCCAGGAGTTAGAGACCAGCCTGGGTAACATGGCAAAACCCTGTCTCTACAAAAATTAGAGAAGTTAGGCCAGGCACGGTGGCTCACACCTGTAATCCTAGCACTTTGGAGGCTGAGGAAGGTGGATCATTTGAGATCAGAAGTTCGAGACCAGCCTGACTAACATGGTGAAACCCCGTCTCTACGAAAAATACAAAATTAGTTGGGTGTGGTGGCACATGCCTGTAATCCCAGCTACTTGGGAGGCTGAGGCAGAAGAATCACTTGAAACTGGGAGGTGAATTTGCAGTGAGCCAAGATCATGCCATTGCACTCCAGCCTGGGCGAAAAGAACAAAACTCAATCTCAAAAAAAAAAGAGAAAGAAAAATTAGCTGGGCATGGTGGCACATACCTATAGTCCCAGCTACTCGGAAGGCTGAGGTGGGAGGATCACCTGAGCCTGGGTAGGTCAGGGCTACAGTGAGCTGTGATTGTGCCACTACACTCCAGCTTAGGTGACAGAGTGAGACCCTGTCTCAAAAAAAAAAAAAAAAAAATCAATGTGTTGTTAATCAGCCACTGGGATTTGGGAGTGGTTGTTACTGCAGCATAACTTAACTCATCCTGACAGATGAAATGGGAGCTCAAGGAGACTGACTTGTTTAAAATCACATTGTTGTAACAAACCCAGGCTTGAAAGACTGCTGGGCCTATGCCACTTGTCTGGGAGGCCACGACAATGGTTTTGTGGTTGAGGAGGCCTCTGTTCTCTGAGGCCAATTCCAGGCCTACGGATCTTTCCTTTGATGGGAAAGCACCTTATGTGTAGATAGGAGACGGCCACTGTCACTTTGGTCCCCTGGAGTGCAGCTGAACCTTGGCCTGCAATTGCTGGACAGGAAGCTTCCTCTAAGCCTCTAAGCAGGGTAGATGAGCAGGAGGATGCAGAGATGAACAGACTCAGGCCCTGCTCTCAAGGCCTTAAATAGCCTGGCAGGGAGCAAGATGGAAGAATTCTAGATCTTGAAGTAGAAGAGACCAACCACATGAGGGCATCTGATCCCTATTTAATTTAATTTAATGTCTTTAATTTTTTTTTTTTTTTTTTTTTGAGACGGAGTCTCACTCTGTCACCAGGCTGGAGTGCAGTGGCATGATCTCAGCTTGCTGCAACCTCCACTTACTGGGTTCAAGCAATTCTTCTGCCTTAGCCTCCCCAGTAGCTGGGATTACAGGTGCACACCACCACGCCGGGCTCATTTTTTGTATTTTTAGTAGAGATGGGGCTTTCCTGTGTTAGCCAGGATGCTCTCGATCTCCTGACCTTGTGATCCACCTGCCTCAGCCTCCTAAAGTGCTGGGATTACAGGTGTGAGCCACTGGGCCCAGCCTGATCCCTATTTTAAAAGGTAACTGAGTCCCAGAAGCACAAGTGAATCTGGTGAATCACTGGCCAAAGTGGGGAGAGAACCCAGGGCTTCTCATCTCTGTCCAAGGCTGCTTATCTCACAGAGATCATGTAATCCAATGGGGCTGGGCCCAGGAAAGGCTCCCTTGCCTCAGTCTGTTCAGGGAGAGCTATGACCTCTCCTTCCCAGCACCCTCTGTTCTTCCTTAAGTCAGGCCAGTCCTCAGGGCCTCACAGCAAGAAAGCTTCAGACAGCTCCCCTTCCCCATCCACTGGGATCCCAGCAGGTTGCCCTGGTAACCAGGGCCCAGCCAAGTTTGAGAAACTAAAGCTACAAGGGGAGAGAAAGGATAAGAAGAGGGATAGGTGCTAGGCCCACACAGTTAACATTCAATCATTCATTCATTCATTCATTCATTATTTCTTTCAAAGAAACTTGCTGGTCGGACATGGTGGCTCACGCCTGTAATCCCAGCACTTTGGGAGGATGAGGCGAGTGGATCACTTGAGGTCAGGAGTTTGAGACCAGCCTGGCTAACATGGTGAAACCCCGTCTCTACTAAAAATACAAAAATTGGGTGTGGTGGCACATGCCTGTAACCCCAGCTACTCAGGAGGCTGAGGCAGGAGAATCCTGAGGCTTGAACCCAGGAGGCGGAGGTTGCAGTGAGCCAAGATGGCGCCACTGCACTCCAGCTGGGTGATACAGTAAGACTCTCAAATAAAAGGAACTTACCGAAGTTGATTCTTGCCAGGCCCTGGGTCCCAGAGAAGAAAATCCAGGCCCTTCAGAATTGAGCTGTTGGCTGGACACAGTGACTCATGACTGTAATCCCAGCACTTTGGGAGGTGGAGGCAGGAGTACTGCTTGGGCTCAGGAGTTTGAGACCAGCTGGGCAACATAGGGAGACCCCCCCACCACACCGCTGTCTCTACAAAAAATAAAAAATTAGCAGGGCATGCTGGTACATGCCTGTGGTTCCAGATACTCTGGAGGCAGAAGTGGGAGAATCACATGATGGCGCCACTATCTTCCAGCCTGGGCAACAGACTGAAATTCTGTTCAAGCTGGGCACCGTGGCTCACACCTGTAATCCCAAAACTTTGGGCGGCCAAGGTGGGCTGATCGTCTGAGGTCAGGTGTTCAAGACCAACCTGGCCAACATGGTGAAAACCTGTCTCTACCAAAAATACAAAAATTAGCCAGGCGTGGTGGTGGGCACCCATAATCCCAGCTACTCGGGAGGCTGAGACAAGAGAATTGCTTGATCCCAGGAGGCAGAGGTTGCAGTGAGCTGAGATTGCGCCACTGCACTCCAGCCTGGATGACAAGAGCGAAACTCTGTCTAAAAAAAAAAAAAAAAAAAGGAAAGAAAAAGAAAAAAAGAAACCGTGTTCAAAAAAACGAACAATAACAACAACCAAACAAAACAGAAGTGAGCTGTCTAATATGGTAGCCATAAATTAAAATAAAATAAAGTTAAAAATCCAGTTCCTTGGTCACTGTAGCCACATTTTAAGTGATCGGTAGCCATCTGTGTCTAGCGGCTACTGTATTGGACAGCACAGACATAGAACATTTCCATTATCACCGAAAGTTCTATTGCCCAGCGCAGCTCAAGAAGCTCACTCCTTAAAGAGAGAGACGCACAGGAGAGGAGACCAGACAACACAGTGTTGTGTGGGCTGCAGTGTCCTCCTCGGCAAAAAGCAGGTGACGAGGCGGAGATGAAAGGAGATGCCAGGAGAATGCTTAGCCTAGTTCCTGACTCAGGGTGAGTGCTCGGAGGATGTCTGCCATCACTGTAGAGGATAGTACTATAGGATCTGTTTACATAACCATCTTCCTAGCAGACCGTGAGCTCTGCCCAGCCCTGGCATGGTGCTGGGCACAGAGCAAGTGCTCAGGAAATGGTAGCTGTTATCAACACCATCATTATCACCAATGCTATGACAGAGGCAGCCAGGGGCTGTGGGAACACAGAAGAGGGCTCTCATACATCAGCAGCCAGGCACTGCTAAGAGTCTGCATTGCCAGAGCCAGGCTGAGTGGCTTTGTGGTCCCCTCAGGGGCAAACCTAGGAGTCCCCTTCACACTCTTAGGGGCTGGGTACAGGGTCCGGCTGGAGCAAGCTGGGGCTCAGGGAATAGTTGTTGAAGGAGCTCTAGCCTCCAGGAACTCCAGCCCACTTGAGGAAAGACCAGGTGAGTGGGCAAGATGGCCTGAGGGTTGCAGAGCTGAACAGGGCATGAAGGGCACAGAGGGACAGCCAGAGAGAGATTGGTGCTGGGACCACCAGAGTGCAGCATATTTGGAGTACCCCTGTTTTTACTGCAGACTCACTCCCCAGGCATCAGAGTCTGTGGGAGGCAGAGCAAATTTGGGGAGGGCAGGCTGCAGGGAACCATCCCGCAGGTGGCCATGAGTGCCAGCCTGGCTGTTACCAGCCTCCCATGGCTCTTCAGGATTCCAGAGGCTCAGAGCAGCCATTCACAGCCGCCCACTCCTAGGAAGCCAGCCCCTCCCTGTGCCAGAGCCCAACCCAGGCCAGTCTCCGGGGATGTAGCTGGTGGGACAGTCAGCAGAGGGCTGGGCCCTGTGCCTGGGCACTGTGGCCTGGAGGCTGAGCAGGAGCTGAGGAGAGGACCAGAGGGACAAGGCCCCTAAGCTGGCCACCATGGCCAGTCTCTGGGTGCAAGGGAGGTGAGGAGCCTGCATGGGCCTCAGCTTCCTAGACCCACTGGATCCTTCTTGTTCTCTGATCAAGGTAGGTGTTTGTGTGGGGGATGGGGGGGAACAGGACCAAGCAATCCATGGAAGATGGGAGTGCAGTGAGGGGATGGAGGTTGTGTGACACCCTCGGACACCTTGTCCTCTGGCCTGCTCTCTGTGTGTGGGTGTGCACACTGAGAGGAGCTGTTTGTGGCTAAGTGAAGGGCAAACGTGTGCCCAAGTGTATTTGGTTGTGCAGGAGTGCAGGGGGCTGCAGGGATATGCCAGGTGGGAAAGGGTTGGCGGCCAGGACAGTCTTGGGTACAAATACATAGCTGGAGAGGGATGAGGGGCTGGGGGCACCACAGTGAGGGGTGATGGCTTCCCCATTCGGTGTCCTGCCTTCCCTGTCCCTGCTCCAGACCTCAAGGACCTGGCTATGTGATCACTCCCCTCCCCATGAGCCCTCTGGAACTGGCTCCTCCCACCAGCCCTGGCCTTGTCCCCCAAGCTGCAGGTCCTAGCCTGCTGTTAAAAAAAAAAACAAACCAAGTTTGTTCCAGAGGGTGAGTTACATGGAGTCCAGAGTGGCAGGGAGGAGTGGCCCATCTACTAAGATCACAGCCAGAATCCTGAGCTTCATCTTCAACACCCCCTTGTGCCCATTCCCTACCCCAGGCAGTCTTGCCACTTTTACCCCTGTGCAATGCAGCCTCCTCCAGCCCTAGCCCTAGCCCTGCCCTTTCCACAGCCCATGAAGCAGAGTTTCAACTATGTCCTCATGGGATCCTTGCTTCAATTCTGTTCCCCTCTGATCTCTCTGTCACACTGCTCCTGAGTGGCCATTCCCTCCTGCAGATCTGGATGGGTCACCTTCCCTGGCCTGAGCATTGCTGTAGCCCAGCCTGGACCCCAGCTCACCTGCAGCCTTGGCTCTCCCTTCCCCGGTAGATACAGCCTAGGAGCCCCATGTTGGAGTTTCAGAAAGATGCCACACTTTCTCATCTTTGGACCTTCTGTAGGAATAGCCCTGGCTCAGGTCTAGCTTCCTGCCTTCCTACCCATAATGCTTAGCTTGGCGGAGGCCTACCTACTTCCTTGCTTGGCATCCCTGGGGGTGGAAGGCTCTCCAAGGGCAGGGACCGTGGCTTGTTCACCAGATAAGCCTCCTTCTGTGAACACTCACTGCTTCTCCATTTCCAAAGCGTCACCTTCTCCAGGGCTGGCTCTGTTTCTGACTCCAGCACTAGGTCAGCTCAGGGCTCTTTCTTGGTTCCGCGGCTCCATGCCAAATTGATCCTCTCTCATCCCAGACCCCAGAGCTTCTAGTGCCTATGCTGGCTGCTGTGGGTGGGAATCCACAGCCCTTTGGTTCTTTCTGGAAGAGAAAGGCAGAGAGGTCTCCAGTAACCACTGCCCTCCTCTGGAGTCCCTGAACATGTATGTGGCCTCCAGAGCTGTCCACAGAGACAGCGGCCATACTCAGGCTTAGGCAGAGGGAGATTTAAGCCTGGCCTGAGTTCCTCCATGCTGGAGGCAGCCTGCTCACTGGATGTGCCCACCCCCCTGTGTGGTGGCTAGCCAGGGATGCGGTGGGTATGAGATGCAGGTCAGTCTGCTGCAGGTAGGAGCCATAGGAGGTCTGGAGGAAGTTACATGTGTCCTCCACTAAGGACTGGATGGTCCTCAGAACCAGGCTCCTTTAGACCTGGCAGTGCTCAGCTGCTGGTTAGGAAGGGGAGGGCTGAGAGCTCCAGGCCTGAGCTCCTCATCCCTGCCTGGCCCCTTCTCTCTGTTGATTGCTTCAGGGAAAGACAAACGGCCTGGATGGACCACGACTTTGCTCCTGCTCCTCCAGAGATGCAGTCGCATGGACCTCCGGGCCCGAGAACATCTTTCTCCCGTAGCCATGTGCTGGGGCGCCCTACTCGCCCTTCAAGACTCCCTGGAGGGGGATCCGCACTCACCCCTGTCCTCAGGAAGACCACCCATCTGGATACTTTCCCCCAAAGCCATATCCCACACACCTCCAGCCGGCCGGGCCTTGGAGCCAGGACCCAGAGTGTGCCCCCACAGGAGATGGTCATTGCTCTGGGGGCTTCCTCGAGCCCCCTGCCCACCAGCAGCCTTGTACCCAGGAAGCTCAGCTCCATCTCCTTGACACTCCGTCAGAACAGCCAGGCACGGTCCCTGGATCACCCACTTTCTCACTGGGAAGGGTCGCCTACCCTGGGAAGGCAGGCTGCTTCCCATGAAGGAGGTAGGCTGTCCTTGCCAGGCTCACCACCTGTGACCCTAGTGCCAGGGGGCAAGGTCCACTCCAAGGGCCCAGAGAACCCAGGTCTGACCAAATCCAGCAGGATACCTGCCGCGGAGAAGCCCCTAGTGAGTTCCTACCTGGCTTTACCTTTCCAATCCCGGTTAGCCCAGAGCACACCAGTCCTGGCAGAGCCAGCCTCGGTGGGCCAGGGGCACCTTGCCTCAGTGACTGCCCACACGCCTACCAGAGCTTCTCCAGGAAAAGGCAAGCCCCGGGCCAGGGGCATCCCCAGACCCCGGGGGCGTCTCCAAAGGGCCAATGAGGCTGTGAATTTGACTGCTGTGGACACAAAGACAGACGCAGCCAGACATTTAGCCACAGTGGCCACCAACAGACCTAGCTTGGCTATCAGTTTAGCCACACCAAACACATCCAGACTAGACACAGACACAGAGTTCCCTGCTCTGGATATCAAGCTGGGCACAGCCAGAGACTTGTCTTCAGAAGGGACAGTCAAGTCAGGCAAAGCCATGAACTTGGCTACAGCAGGCACAATCAAGCTGGGCACGGCCATGAATCTGACTACAGTAGGGACAACCAAGCCAGGCATGGTCATGGATTTGATAGCCTCAGACCCAGACAAGCTGGGCAAAGCCATGGCTGCAAGAAGCACAGCCAAGCCAGATACGACCACAGAGGGCACAGCCATGGATTCGGCAACATCAGACTCACTCAAGCTGGACACAATCACAGCGACAGTGGGCACCACTAGGTTGGAAACAGCCATGGCTTTGGCCAGAGCAAACAGAGCCAAGCTGGGCTTGGCTATGAATTCTCTTGCTTTGGACACAAGCAGGATGGGCACAGCTGTGGGTTTGGTTGTGCCAGTAACCCCAGACCCAGCCACTGGGAAGAACACACTGGGCAGTGTTGATAACCTGACCATATCAGACGTTGCTACACGCCTGGTGATACCAAGCAGATGCACAGACCCAGTCCTGGACCACGCTAATGCTTCCACGGTTGGAGTCACAGAGCCTGCCACACTGGACCTGGCCACAGAATCCAAAGGTAAATGCAGAAATTTGGTTGGGGATGGACTAGGCTGCGGGCTGGGGTGGAGGTGTAGGAGCTTGGAGATGGATCTTGCTTGCATGGGTTGGGAAAGGGAGAAAGGACTCTAAGGTCAGAGTTGAATGGGTTGTGAGAAAAGGAAATGAGGGTTTTAAGGCTGGACATAGGGGCTGTACTCTGAGCTGGGTTCTAACCTACCAGCCTGAGGTCAGGCTGAGGGAAAGTATCAGAAAGAAGGTTTTGGCCAGGTGTGGTGGCTCATGCCTGTAATCCCAGCATTTTGGGAGGCTGAGATGGGAGGACTGCTTGAGTGCAGGAGTTCAAGACCAGCTTGGGCAACATGGTGAGACTGTCTCTACAAAAAATAAAAAATAAGGGCCAGGGACAGTGGCTCATGCCTGTAATCCTAGCACTTTGGGAGGCCAAGGCAGGAGTTCAAGACCAGCCTGGCCAACATGCTGATACCCCATCTCTATTAAAAATACAAAAATTAGCCAGGCGTGGTGGCACATGCCTGTAGTTCCAGCTGCTTGGGAGGCTGAGGCACAAGAAGCTCTTGAACCTGGGAGGCAGAGGCTGCAGCGAGCCAAGATCATGCTACTGCACTCCAGCCTGGCTGACAGAGTGAGACTCTGTCTCAAAAAATAAGATAAAATAAAATAAAAAATTAGCAGGGCATGGTGGCATGCATTTATGGTCCCAGCTACCGGGGAGGCTGAGGTGGGAGAAATGGCTTGAACCCAGGAAGTGGAGTTCACAGTGAGCCAAGATCGAGCCACTGCACTCCAGCCTGGGTGACAGAGCAAGACCCTGTCTCAAAAAAAAAAAAAAAAAAGAGAAAGAGAAAGAAAAAGATTTACAGGGGTAACTTGTGGAGGAGCAATTGGTGAATACTCCTTTTAGCATCTCCTGGGGTTGTTTCTTTGTTCCCTGAAGAGCTGGAATAATCAGGTGATCAGTAGGTGAGTCTAGCTTTAAAAGCAAGCCTCCAGCCAGGCGCAGAGGCTTATGCCTGTAATCCCAGCACTTAGGGAAGCCTAGGTGGGTGGATCACGAGATCAGGAGTTCGAGATCAGCCTGGCCAAGATGGTGAAACCCCGTCTCTACTAAAAATACAAAAAATTAGCTCAGCATGGTGGCAGGCACCTGTAATTCCAGCTACTCCGGAGGCAGAGGCAGAGAATTGCTTGAACCTGGGAGGCAGAGGTTGCAGTGAGCCAAGATTGCGCCACTGCACTCCAGCCTGGGCAACAGAGCAAAACTCCGTCTCCAAAAAAAAAAAAAAAAAAAAAAGAAGCAAACCTCCTACGTGAAAATACTGACTAGCACTTTAGGAAGTGGTGATTTGTCTAATAGTAGTCCCTGCAGCCTCCTCTGGATGTGAGATAATGACCTTACCTGAGACTTTCCACATCCGTTTACACTCAAGCTTTTAGGAAGGTATCTGTTGCTTAAAAGGTGCCTTACCTGGATGTCTCTTTCTTGGTCCCCCACCCCCAGCCCTTTAATCCTGAAAGGTAAGTCGGAGCCTTGTACATATGGAAGTCCTGCACAGAACACTAAACAGGCCAACACAAGGGCTGGACATTCATTTGGTCTTGGAAAGCCTGTGACATGCCTAAAGTCACATCAAAGCTGGCTGGTGGCAGTAAGCTGATTGGAATCCAGATTGTTGGAATTTCTACTTTGGGTAGCCTCATTCCCAGCATGTCAAGGGCTCAGAGTTTCTTGGTCTGGAAAGGTGCCTGGAAGGCATCCAGTCTCACACCAGAATTGAGTCTTTAGATTGTTAGACCCCTTTCCCTTCATCCCGCACACTCAGTCTGGCACCTCACCTAAGCCCTGGTCTTCACTTCTCCCTACGAGACCTCAGCTCCCCCTCCATCTGCAGCCCAGCCCTGTCTCAAATGCCAATGTGGGCAGCTAGCACCCTGCTAGGCTTATATACCCGGATGTCTCCCAGGCATGTCCAGAGGTAGCCCTTTTCTCCTTGAACTGACTCCTGCCTCCCTCATCTCACTCTCTCAGCTATAGGCATCACCTACCTTCTATCCGGTGCCTAGAAACCCGGATATCCTCTTTTTCCTCATCTCTCTCTTGCCATCTCATCCAGTCTACTTCCCACCTTGTTGATTTACCTCCTCAGTACTCAAGTACCTGGCTGCTGTCCCCTCTTCTCCATTCTTCTGCCCCTGGGAGGCCACCCTCCACCCACCGGCTCCACCCCTGTCTACACACAACTGCTGCAAGGACTCACATACTGAATGGCAGCACTTTCAGCTTAATATCCGTCAGTGACTCACCATTACCTTCTCTTAAAGTCCAGCTTCCAAGGCTGCGTGTGGACTTCTCCAGCTTCTTATTTAGCTCTACATACCTGTCTGGAATTTTCTCTGCTTCAGCCACACCAAGGGCTGTGGGCTGTCCACCAGCACCAGGCAGCTCTCACCCCTGGGCCCCCTTACCTCTGCTGCCCTCTCTTTGCCGAATGCCTCTCCTTCTCCCTTCTTCCCTCCCACCCCCATTTGCCTTTCCATCTGGCCCTCACCTCCTCCAAGAAGTCTTCCAAGCCCCCTCTCCCCAGGGTGCCCACCTGCCTGCACCCTCAGTCCCCTAAGTGAACCCCAGCCACTGCATAGGACCTTGCAGCTTCCTGTTTCCTCTACTAGACCCAGAACCTTCGAGGGCAGGGATGGTTGTCCTCACTCCTGTGCTCCCAGGGCCTGGCAATATGCTGTCCATTAGTGTCCACTGAATGCATACAATTTTTTTCTAATGGGCAAATTGAGGCTCAGGCAAGTTCCTGGCTGGCTCAAGGTTATTGGTTCATCATCCCAGAGAAGGGCCTGGAACCCGGGCCCCTGACTCAGGGCTCTACAGGCGCCCGCGCAACACTCCAGCCCCCGCGTGACTCACGCGCGCGCACGGCCGCCCGCAGCTGCCACTGGTCCCCTGCGCCCCCCCGCCCCGCCCCGCCCCGCCCCACCGCAGCCTAGCGGGTAAGGGGCCAGGAGCGTACCCAGGGGGAGAGAAGGGGCTGGGATGCGGGCACCTTTCCGGGCCAGGCACCTGGAGCCCGCGTGCGCGGCTCCTGGGCCGCCCGCAGCCTGGACCCGGGGCCCGTTCCCGCGTGCCGGAGGGGGAGGGGCCCTCGGCGGGGCCGGCGGGCGCGCGGTCACGTGGTGCGGGTGGCAGCGGCGGCGGCTGGCGGCGGCGGCAACGGTGCGCGCGGACAGGGGCGGCGCGGCGCCGAGCGAGCCGAGGCGAGGTCCCGGGCGGGCGCGGCGGCGCGGGGCGCAGGGGCGGCGCGGCGGGGCCGCGGGCCGGGCGGGTGGGCGGAGAGCGCGGAGGGGCGAGGCCCGGCTGCAGGGGCCGCTTGGCCCGGGGGAGCCCGCGCCCCGCTCAGCCTTGCAGCCCCGCGCCGGGAGCATCTCCTTGAAGGAACGGAAACAAAGGAGGATTCATGTCCAAAGGTAGGGCGGCCGGCAGGGCCACTGGCACCCGCCAGAAGTGGGCTGCGGCCCCGGCCAGCGCGGCCGGAGGCGCTCCCGGGGGAGGGTTTCCGCGCCGAGGAGCCCACGCGCGGTGACAGATGCACGGACACACGTACAGACGGTGGCACCCACCTCGAGAGAGACAGTCTCGGAGAGAACAGACACAGGACGCAGGGAGACGCAGGGACCCATGGACACGCAAGCAGGGACCCAGATGCGCACAGAAAGCCCCACGCTGGAGTACACCAAGACACGCACACACACAAGCCACGCACAGGTGCCAGGGCCATGCCAGCTGGATGAGAGACCTGTGCACTGACACATACGTCCCCTCCCTCCCAGCCCCCACAGGCACACGCTGAGACAGGCACCAGCTGGTGGTCTCCAAGGTAACCCGTTGGCCTCCAGAGGACTGGGATGGGGGAAGGGGTGTCCCAGGGCCCTCCGCCCCTGCCAATGGGAAAGGACCCAGGGAGCTTTCGTGATTCCTTTTCCCAGAGCCCAGGGCTGGAGCTGGGGTGGACTGGAATTGCCTCTGTGGGTGGTGGTGGGGTCTTGAAGGCTGCTGGGGGCTGAGGAAGATTCCCCCTTGCCTGCACTAAGCAGGTGGTATTTTGGAAAGGTCCCTTCCCCCAGCTACCACCTTCCCAACAGAGGGGTGGGGTCCCTGGGCCAGACAAAGCCAAAGCCATTCATTTGCCTGTAAAAGGAAGTGCCAGGGTCTTTGGTTAGCATGGGAATGGAGGGGCTGTTTCTGTGGGGGACTTGGCCGCCCTGAGTTGGGTGGATGGTGCCTCTCCCTGGAGCACTGATGGGGCAAGTAGCTTCTGGCAGAGGGTGCTGCAGGCAGATCCCCCTTCTCCAGGGGCCCTGGGAGAGCCAGGAGCTGAGGGGGGCCCCAAGAACCCTCTAGACAGGATGGCAGACTTGAGCTGCACCCTGCTGTGACCCCAACCTGAGCTCTTCCCCACCCTTGGGGAGCCCCCTTCCAATCCTTGTTGTGGAGGAAGGAGGAGTTCTCAACAATTCTACCCCCTTGACTGTGGCCGAGACAACAGCCATTGCTCTCTGGGGGTCAGCTGCTCTGCATGGGGAGAAGCATCTGAGGGAAGAGAAAGGTGAGGTGTTCTTCATGGGGAGAAGTATCTGAGGGAAGAGAAAGGCAGGTCTCTGTTACCTGCCTGACCCTGCGGCTCTCATTCACTTATTCATTCATTCATGATCTGAATGAATGAGTGAATGAGTGATACGCTAGGTAGACTGGGGCACAGAGATCAGTAAGACATGGCCCTGCCCTAAAGAAGGGTGAGAACTAGCATGTAGTTGTACCAGATAATTCACATCCTTCCTTCTATATAACCTTCACAGCAACCCTACAAGGTAGATTCTATCCCCACTTTTCTCAGCAG
The DNA here is from genome assembly GCA_963573385.1 of Cacajao melanocephalus. NCBI lineage: Eukaryota > Metazoa > Chordata > Mammalia > Primates > Pitheciidae > Cacajao > Cacajao melanocephalus. The sequence continues at coordinate 41,854 of CAUYLG010048001.1, read as the reverse complement.
AAAATAAGCCTCACAAGGGTCACCCCGCCAGGATTCAAGCCTGGGTCACCTGCGCATCTGAGGTTGACATGGTGGTACCAGGGGAGCTGTAGGGGCAGAGGATGGAGCTACAGAATCTAGCTCCAGAGCAGCATTTGCTGTGTGCCCCAGAGGTCTTTGTGTATTTGTCAGGCATCCTTACCAGACGTTGGGCCCTCAAGGGCAACAACCTTGTCTGGGGTACATAAGTGTCCTTGGCATTTAGTCTAGGGTTTGGCTGGTGTAGTCCCCCATTTGACAGCATATGAAATGGCCTGGATGGGATGGAATGAATGAATGAGTGAATGTGAAGAGTAACAGAATACCTGCAGTGGGCATAGAAGTGGGCCATCCACATCAAATAGCAAAGCAGAGGCTTTCCTGGGAGTAGCACAGGAGCTGAATACTGAAGGAGGAGGAGGAGGAGTGAGCCAGGGGTTGGAGGGGGAGTGGGATCTTCCAGCAAAGCTTGTGGCACAGTGACCTGCACACATGTGCCATACTCGTGGCTGATGGGTGGTTTGTTAGCACGTGACTGGCATGTCATTGGCATGTGCTGGGGAGGCTGACTTGCAAGCAGGTGCTCTGTACAGTGCATACAATGGGTGCTTATAGGTGCTTGCTGGAGGAATGAAAGTGAGATCTACCAGGTCCTGGTCCTGCAGCTGGCCTGCAGTAGCCCCTAGAAGCTGCTTGGGACTCTGGTAGGATCCTCTCTCGATCAGGGTCTATCTTTTGGGTATGCTGTTTTAGGATGCTGGAGTTGACAGGCCAGGGCTGAGCAGGCCATGGCAAGAACACACTTTGTAAGAATCTTGACAGAACCTTTCATAAGTAAATACAATACTTACTTTCCAAGTCTGTAAAATGTGGATAAGACACCCCCCCACCCAACCATGTGGCTCTATCTCATAACACAGGTTAAGACAAAATGGGCTCAGCTGCAGAGGCATGAGGGGCAATGGAAAGGCCCAGTCTGTGTGAGCAGCTGGGCAGGAAAAATGGGGCATTGGTCCCAGTGCAGGTGTGCTGAGTGGGGCCTGTGAGCCACGTGCAAGGTGGAGGAGCAGGGCCAGGCTGCTGAGAGTCAGCTGCTGCAGGGCTGAGCCAATCTTGCTGCCGTCTGGAGCTGCCTGGCTGGCAACAGCTTCCTGGGAAACAAGAGGGAGCCATGCCAGGCCCTGGGGGGGGTCCTGAGGCTTTGGCAGATTTGGCTGTGCCTGGGAATGACAGAAGAAAGAACAGCTTCCCATCGGGAGAGAGGGTCTTGCCAGTACCGGTGGAAGGACCAGGTGGAGGGTGATGAGAGCAGACTCCTGGCTGGGTTTAGGGTTGGGAAGGGAACACTGCTGTCCTCTCTCTCTCCCGCCCATCTGCTGCTCCATCAGGCCTCCCTGTAAGGTTGAGACTCTGCAGGGTGTTAGTCATGAACCATAGGATTCTAGAACAGCAGAGCTAGAAGGTGTCCTCAAGAGTACATGGAGTCCAATAACCAGGGTTGTGTAACTAGCATCTGGGGACACCTCCCTTTAACCAGTGCTTTCACATGCATTGTTTCATTTCCCCTACAGACCTGAAAGGGACAGGGGCAAAAGGGTCTGGGACTATAAGATATTGCTCAATGCTGGGTTTTTTTGTTTTTTTGTTTTTTTGTTTTTTTTTGAGACAGAGTTTTGCTCTTGTTTCCCAGGCTGGAGTGCAATGGCATGATATTGGCTCACTGCAACCTCCATCTCCTGGGTTCAAGTGATTCTCCTGCCTCAGCCTCCTAAGTAGCTGGGATTACAGGCTCCTGCCACCACATCCAGCTGCTTTTTTGTATTTTTAGTAGAGATGGGGTTTCACTGTGTTGGTCAGGCTGGTCTCGAACTTCTGACCTCAGGAGATCCACTCACCTCGGCCTCCCAAAGTGCTGGGATTAAAGGCGTGAGCCACCACACCCGGCCATTGGTCAGTGCTTCTAAGCATCACATCTCACAAATGCTCACCACAGTCTTAGTGATGATCCTACTATTTTATGGAGGAGGACGCAGGCTCATAGTGGGGAGGTGGTCTTCCCAAGACCACAAAGCTAACAAGCAGCACAGCCAGGCTCTTTCCACTTCACCCCATACCCCCATTGTATAGATGGGGAAATGGAGGTGCTCTTTTCTAGAACCTGCCCTGGTGGACAGTGGCCTGATAAGGAAACCCACAGATTTCTCCTGTGTGTGAGCACACCCATGATCCACTAGACCCAGGGGGATGTTGACCTACTCTACTGAGGGGCTGGTTCCTCAGCCTTCCCTTTCATCTGCCGTCTACCACTCCAAGAGTACACTGTGTCATCTTAGACAAGTGACTGCCTCATCTGGTTCTCATCCCCTCCCTCCTGGTCTCACAGATTCAGAACAATAACTGAGAGGGTATCTGAGGCTCCTCCAGGTACAGACACCTGTACTCTGCAGTGGTGCTTATGGCACAGAGGGGACACCGAGGCTGAGACAGGAGTGATGGCCACTCTTCAGAGAAGGTAGACCTGTTTGCTGCTGCTGCTTTTTTTTTTTTGAAACGGAGTTTCACTCTTGTTGCCCAGGCTGGAGTGCAATGGCTCAATCTTGGCTTACTGCAACCTCCGCCTCCTGTGTTCAAGCAATTCTCCTGCCTCAGCCTCCTGAGTCGCTGGGATTACAGGCACCTGCTACCACACCCAGCTAATTTTTGTTATTTTTAGTAGAGACTGGGTTTCACCATGTTGGCCAGGCTGGTCTTGAACTCCTGACCTCAGATGATCCACCCGCCTCAGCATCCCAAAGTGCTGGGATTACAGGCATGAGCCACCACACCCGGCCTCCCTGTTTGCTTCTAAAAGATGAAGCAGCTAAGGTCAGTGACAGTCAATAGATGTTAGTGCAGGATCCTAAAAAGTCTTTGCCCTTTATTCAAGGGGGGAGGCACGACTCAGGCGAATAACCCCAGATATTTCTTAGACCAGTGGTTCTCAGGCAGGGCAATGGTGCCTCCCAGGGGACATTTGGTACTGTCTAGAGACATTTGGGGTTGTCACAACCTGGGGTGCTACTAAGGTCATGGATGACACTAATTATCCTGTAATGCACGTGTCAGCCTCCCATAATAGAGAACTACTCAAATGTCATTAGTGCCAAGATGGAGAAGCCCCTGGGCTAGACACAGAGATGTGGGCTTTGGAGCAGTGAGGTGCATTTGAAAGTGCCCATCAGGCCAGTCGCAGAGGCTCATGCCTATAATCCCTGCACTTTGAGAGGCCGAGGCGGGTGGATCACTTGAGGTCAGGAGTTTGAGAGCAAGCTGGCCAACATGGTGAAACCCCGTCTCTACTAAAAATACAAAAAATTAGCCGGGCATGGTGGTGGGCACCTATAATCCCAGCTACTTGGGAGGCTGAGACAGGAGAATCACTTGAACCCGGGAGGCGGAGGTTACAGTGAGCTGAGATTGTGCCACTGCACTCCAGCCTGAGCAATAAGAGCAAAACTACGTCTCAAAAAAAAAAAAAAAAAAAAAAAGTGCCCAGCAACCAGAGAACCTGGCACTGGCCCAGATTTTGCCTCTGACCTGCTCTGTGTTCTTAGGTGAGTTCTTTCTCCTCCATGCCTCAGTCTCTTTGTCTATGAAATAGGGGACCTGGACTGGATGACATTAAGATCCCTTCCATTAAGGCCCAACTTTGTATGATTCTGTAGCAAGAGAAAAATACTGTGGCTTCCATATGACCTCTGCTGTCCTCCTGTCACCCCTCCGACCCCTCCCACCTTGTCTCTGCAGGGCTCCCAGAGACCAGGACGGACGCAGCCATGTCAGAGCTGGTGCCTGAGCCCAGGCCTAAGCCAGCGGTGCCTATGAAGCCCGTGAGCATCAACTCCAACCTGCTGGGCTACATCGGCATTGACACCATCATCGAGCAGATGCGGAAGAAGACCATGAAGACTGGGTTCGACTTCAACATCATGGTTGTCGGTACGGAAGGCCATGGGGCTGCTGCAGGCCTGGTGGTGGGCAGCACTGGGGATCCCATTTCTTTCCCCTGAATGGCTGTGATCCTGGTTTTTCTAAGATGAGCTGTTTATAGAAGGGAGAATTTCACCATGCTGATCACAAAGGCCTGATCCCCTTCTCCCCTTAAGACTAGCTGACCCAGAGGTAGGAGCTTTGGGTGGATGTCAGCCTGGCCCCATCACCAGCTGGGTGTACACAGGTAGCCCTGTCACCACACTGAGCCTGCTTTTGGGTTTGTGACATGAGAGAATCATCAATGTCTTTTCCTACCTCTGGGAGCTGGTGGGAGGATTGGATGAAGGGTGGTCTTATTTCTGATCTTTTGTAGTGCTTTAAAACTTTGAATTTCCAGGGATTTGGTCACTGAGGAGCATCACTGTGTCATAGAATGTAAGAGTAGGAAGGGACTTTTGCCCCATCTCAGTGAGATGTCTAGTCAGTGCTGAAATAGGAATCTGGTATCATCCTTCTGTCCTCTTCCTCCTTCGTCCCCTAATCGAACCAGTCATCCAGTCTTGTCCATTTTACCTGGTACATATCTCTTATGTCTGCCCACTTCTCTACTCTCTCCTGCTGCCACCCTATGCTGAGCTAGGTCTCTCACCTGGCTTGTCGTGGCCACCTGACTCTGTGCTGTCAAAGTGCTGACCTGCAGCAAGATATGCTAGCTGGTGCTTGGGCCAGAGTATAAATCATCTGGAAAGTCTTGCTATAAAATACGTCAGCTGAGCTAAACAGTGTGCTCAATGACATGGTAGATTTCTCTCCTGAGGCCGACTTCTTATCTCAAGAACTGGTAGCAAATGATGCAGGGGCCCTGGCAACTGAGCCACTATGGGCAACACTTGGAGTGGCAGCAACCCTCCTGGTTCTCTGTCTCCTTTCCTCTCCAGTCCCTTGTCCACCAGTGACCAAATAATCTGTCCACCTTGCAAAACTTACCAAGTCACCTCTCCTGCTTAAAACTCTGTAATAACTCTCTTTTAACGTTAGGATAAGTTTAAACTCTTAGACTGTCCTGCTGCTACCTCTCCAACTCATCTAGCATTCCCATGCTAGATGGGCCTAGCATGACCACTTCCCACCTACTGTTCTACTGCTCACTCATAAGGGACAGTGCCCCTCCACATGCCATGCTCTTTCCTACCCTAGAGCTTTTGCATATGGTGTTCCTTCTGGTTAGAACTCATGACTCTTTTGAAATCCACCTTCAGATTTCAGCTTAGTCGCATTTCTCTAGAAGTCTTCCTTGGTCTCAGAGAGACTGGCTTGGATTCCCTTTGCAATGCTGTTTCAATACCCTGTGGTTACTCTCTTTCATAGTGGTTATTGCAACATACTATAACTGCCTGCTTATGTTTTGGTTTCTCACACTGAACAGCTCCTTGAGGGTAAGGCTGATGTCTTCTTTACCACAATACCTCCAAATTCTAGGACAGCACTTGGCACCTAAGAATGATTAATGAACGAATGTTCTTAGAAAACATCTTAGAGGCCGGGTGTGGTGGCTCACACCTGCAATCCCAGCACTTTGGGAGGCTGAGGCAGGTGGATCACCTGAGGTCAGGAGTTTGAGACCAGCCTAGCCAACATGGTAAAACCCTGTCTCTACTAAAAATACAAAAAGTAGCTGGGTGTGTTGGCGGGTGCCTGTAGTCCCAGTTACTCGAGGCTGAGGCAGGAGAATCACTTGAATCTGGGAGGCGGAGGTTGCCGTGAGTGGAGATCATGCCACTGTACTCCAGCCTGGGTGACAGAGCGAGACTCCATCTCAAAATAAACGAAATCTCAGAGCAAGCATGGCAAATCCAAGATCCATGAGCCACTTACTTCTCTCCCCAGTCGTGCCCATGGCAGACTGCCAGTTAGTCATGGCAACATGTTCAGTGCTGAGCCCAGATGTAGCCTTTTTAATGTGATGGTCTAGGTGGCTACTACCAGCTCATCAGCAGGAATGAGAAATGCACCTTATTTACCATCCCTGGTCTTGTCCAATTTCCTCACTTCTTACCATTCTATCAGTAAAGAAACCAAGGCATAACTAATCCAAGGGCATTCAGGGAAAACAACGCAGGTGGGTCTGGAACTCTAAGCCTTTGTCCCCTAGCCTGGTTCTTTTTCTAATATAATCACAAGAATGCACCAGTCCAGTAAGAATCACTTACTGTCTACATGACTCTTCTGGAAGCCAGTGAAAATGCAGTTTCGGAATCATAAGTCTCGGGTAGGGGCTGAGAGTCTGCATTTCCTACCAGTGTCTGGGCAATGCCGAGGCTGCTTGTTCATTGCAAGTCTTTCTCGTGGGATTCTTGTACAAGTTGAAGTTTGAGAATCACTGCTCAGACCAGTGGGTTTCTTTTATTTATTTATTTATTTGAGACAGAGTCTTGCTCTGTTGCCCAGGCTGGAGTGCAGTTGCACAATCCTGGCTCACTGCAACCTCCACCTCCTGGGCTCAAGCGATCCTCAGCCTCCTCAGTAGCTGGGACTACAGGCATGTGCCTCCACGTCCAGCTAATTTTTGTATTTTTAGTAGAGATGGGGTTTTGCCATGTTGGCAAGGCTGGTCTCGAACTCCTGGCCTCAAGTGATCTGCCCACCTCGGCCTCCCAAAGTGCTGGGATTCCAGGCATGAGCTATTGCGCCCAGCCTGACCAGTGGTTTTCAAATGCTCTTTAGCCATGAAACTTTTCCTTGAAATGAAATTTTCAGCAGATATGCTTGTGGAAAACAGGTGAAAAGGGAGCCATGGCAAAGGAAGTGGAGGCAGAGGCTGTGGCCCTGTCTGCCCAGTCTCCTCTGCCTCTCACAGTGCCTTCTCTGGCATGTATTTTCACAGGACACTAGGGCTTCTGGGAGCACAATCTAAAAACCGCTACATTAGAATGAAGAGTGGATGTAGAGCCAAGACATTCTTTGGGTTAAATTTCCTGGTCTTGCATTTATTAGTTATGTTCCGCTGCACATATTTTGTTAGAAGACAATTCATCTCTCTGGGACCATTTCAACTGAGGATAAAGATAGTTCTGCTTCAGGATCTACAGGGCTAATATAAAGATGAATTTGGCTAACAAATGTGAATGTGTAATATGCACTGTGAGGCAGTATCAGGATACAAAGTAACTCTATTAATTCTATTTATCCTTTTAGTATCATTAAAACGTGAAAACCTAGGCCTGGCTCGGTGGCTCACCCCTGTAATCCCAGCACTTTGGGAGGCCAAGGCAGGCAGATCTTGAGGTCAGAAGTACAAGACCAGCCTGGCCAATATAGTGAAGCCCCATCTCTTCTAAAAAAACAAACAAAATTAGCCGGGTGTGGTGGCGCGTGCCTGTAGTCCCAGCTACTCAGGAGGCTGAGGCAGAAGAATCACTTGAATCCAGGAGGCAGAGGTTGCAGTGAGCTGAGATTGTGCCACTGCACTCCAGCCTGGGTGACAGAGCAAGACTCCATCTCAAAACAAAAACAAAGTGAAAACCTAAGCAAAAAATCGAATCACACCAAAACAGAAAACCATGACACTAGACATATGCAGAGGTGTCTTCTTTCCCAGTGGTCCTCAGGCTCTGGGAAGGAGAGAATATGGAATCCAGTTGATGTTTCCCCAAGGCTCTCTATAGTAAGCAGGAAGTCATTCCCACCTGCCTGCCCTCCCCACTCAGCCTGGCCATCCCCCAGCCTGGCCATCCAGGCCAACACCTTGTGGTCAGACAAGGTGTTGGCCTGGATGATGGCTCTAGAATTCTGTAAGCTTATGGGGAGGTATTAGGCTCAGAAGGTGGATGCAGAGTCTCCCTATCTTCTTCTCTTTCTGCTTTGCTGTAGGCCAGAGTGGACTGGGCAAATCAACACTGGTCAACACGCTCTTCAAATCCCAAGTGAGCCGCAAGGCCTCCAGCTGGAACAGGGAGGAGAAGATCCCCAAGACGGTGGAGATCAAAGCTATCGGGCATGGTAAGGACCAGGCAGGGACCCCTATGGGCTTTGTTCAGTGAGTGCCTCTGCTGCAAAGGGGAAAGAATGGGGTTTATTGAGGAATAGGACCAATGAAAGGCAACCTTAAGAAGAATAGACTTGAGCATTGCACTCTGAAGCAAACTCCTTAGACTCCTGGTTCAGGGAAGAGAGAGCAGGGAGCTAGAATGGAAGGAGGTGGGACTTGAGCTGGATGATAAAGCCAAGTAGGATTTAGACAGATAGAAAGAGGTGAGAGGGCGGGTGCAGTGGCTCAGGCCTGTGAGCCAGCACTTCAGGAGGCCAAAGTGGGAGGATCACTTGAGGTAGGGAGTTTGAGACCATCTTGGTCAACACAGTGAAGCCCTGTCTCTTTTATTTTTTTATTTATTTTGAAATGGAGTCTTGCTCTGTCGCCGAGGCTGAGGACAGTGGTGTGATCCTGGCTTACTGCAACCTCCGCCTCCCAGGTTCAAGTGATTCTTCTGTCTCAGCCTCCCGAGTAACTGGGACTACAGGCATGCACCACCATGCCCAGCTAATTTTGTTTTTTTACTAGAGATGGAGTGTCACCATATAGGCTAGGCGGGTCTCGAACTCCTGATCTTGTGATCCGCCCACCTCTGCCTCCCAAAGTGCTGGCATTACAGGCAAGAGCCACCATGCCAGGCCGAAACCCTATCTCTTAAAAAAAGAAATAGCTGGGTATGATGGTGCACACCTGTAGACCTAGCTATTGGGGAGGCTGAGGGGAGGGGATTGCTTGAGCCTGGGAATTTGAGGCTATAGTGAGCTGTGATTATACCACTGCAGAGAGAGGGTATTCCAGATTCCAGGTACAGGGAACAGCATGAGCCATGATATCGAGATGGAAAACACCCTAAATTTGATTTTTCCAATAACTGATCCTGAAGAACAGGCCTGGGTCTCCCTAGCTAGTAGGCTGCCAAGTACCTGGGGTCAGCTGTAGGACTGACCTCTCTGGTACATTTTCTTTTCACCCCCAGTGATAGAGGAAGGTGGTGTCAAAATGAAGCTGACCGTCATCGATACCCCGGGCTTTGGAGACCAAATCAACAATGAAAACTGGTATCTGTCTGCCTCTGAGATCTTTGCCCTAAAGACTGCTGGGAAGATACTATGGTGCAGATTCATTCACGTAGAGAAGTATCTGCACCCTCCATGCTCTGCAGTTCCTGGGGAGCTCCACCCCTGTTAAGTAACCATCTAGGAAAGCCATCCATGTGGGGGCTGAGGGGGAATCTGGCAGCAGATATCCTAGGCCCACTAGGGAATGAGATAGATGGAAGGAGATTGCTACCAGACCATGCCTAAGCTGAGCCCTAGTCTTGTTCTTCTGACACATTCATCTACTTTTTCCCACCCTCAGCTGGGAGCCCATTGAGAAGTACATCAATGAGCAGTACGAGAAGTTCCTGAAGGAGGAGGTGAATATAGCCAGGAAGAAACGCATCCCTGACACTCGCGTCCACTGCTGCCTTTACTTCATCTCCCCCACGGGACACTCGTATGTACCAACCCCACCCCTATTGCCAGGCCTGGTCTGGTTTGCATCATCTGTGCCCATTCTGGATTGGATGATCCATACCTTGACTTAGCTAGGGAGGGCCAGGTGGGCTGGAATATTGTTATGGCCTGTGACCTTGGGATTCCTCAGACTTTCCATGAGGAGGTCTGATTTTCTTGCTAGGAGAAGCACACACACACACACACACACACAAGCTGTCCAACATCAGCCATTAATATCTGCCCACTGGTGTCCCAGCAGCACAGCACAACTGTACCAGCAGAGAGGAGTTGGTATATGTGAGAAGAGGGCACTTCATTTATTCACCGAATACCTGCTTTGGACTGGAGTTGGGGGAGCAGCAAGAAGGGTGAAATAGGGCAGGGCAGGGCTCTTGGATTGGGGTTGGTATTTCCAGGAGTATGGGACCCGGCTGTAGGCATTTGGAAGGTGCCAGCCTGGAGTGAGGCATTGTGTGTCCAGAGATAAAGGCCAACCGTTGTCATGAAGTACTGTCTGATAGGCAGAATAAGACACACACAAGTGTGCTGGAAGCTCTGATTGTAAGTGACAGGTAGGCCCCATGAAGGAAGTGCTGTGAACAGGCAGAGAATGGACATCGCAGGGGGCAAGCCAGCAACCTTCCTGCAGAGATTGGGGGAGGGGGCCTCTTAACAGTACTCAGCCCAGCTGCTGGACCACGGTTAAGTTCTTCAGAGGATGGCACAAGCAAGGTAGGCCCCAAATTTTGTAGGAAGCAGGCAGTGATGGGGGGGAGGAGAGAGATGAAACAAGACCTCTGGACCAGGCCAGGAACTCAACAGAAGGCTGGCTTTATCCCTCCTGAGGCTTCGACCCTCAGTCAGAATGAACCATCACATAGCCTGACTTAATGAGTCCCCCAAATTGCAAAATAGAGCCAAGTTGGGGTCTCAGAGCCTGAGGCAGGGTGGGGGCATAGGCTGTCAGACTGTAGGAAGGGCAAGGGGCCCAACTTGACCATACAGGACTAACTCTGGGGGCTGGGAGGAGACTCATCAGGAAGTACTGTCTGATAGGCAGAACAAGACATACACACTGAGTGCAGTGGCTCTCGCCTGTAATCCCAGCACTTTGGGAAGCCGAGGCAGAAAGATGGCTTGAGCCCAGGAGTTCGAGCCTAGCCTGGCCAACGTGGCAAGACATTGTCTCTACAGGAAATTAAAACATTAGCCAGGCATGATGGTGTGTGCCTGTGGTCCAAGCTCCTCTGGAGGCTGAGGTGGGAGGATTGCTTGAGCCCTGGAGGTCGAGACAGCAGTGAGCCAATGATCATACCACTGCACTCCAGCCTGGGCGACAAAGCAAGACCGTGTCTCAAAAGAAAACACACACACACACACACACACACACACACACACACACACGTCATTTTGTTGTTGTTTTGTTTTTGAGACAGACAAAAAAGGAAAAAATACACACACCTGCAAGGACATTTGAGTAGAGACAATAGTCCACAGATACTCCCAGGAGAAAGAAATCCCTAAGAAAAGATGTCGTGAAGGGGTGGTTTGAGGGACTTAAAGAGAGGCAGGGTCTGCATGGGAACTGGAGAAGAAAAAGGCAGGTGGTGAGGCGGCTCTGCAGACAGCAAGGCAGTGGGGCTGTATGGGAGAGGACAGCAGCAGCCTCTTGGCCTCAGCCAGATGCCTAGCCCAGTCCTCTTCTCCCGACGGTGCCCTGGAGTGGTAGCGGTGGGTGAGTTGGGGAGGACAAGGTGGCTCTGACGATCCCAATTTTTCTGGGCCCCAGCTTGCGACCTCTGGATCTCGAGTTCATGAAACACCTCAGCAAGGTCGTGAACATCATCCCTGTCATCGCTAAGGCTGACACCATGACCCTGGAGGAGAAATCTGAATTCAAGCAAAGAGTGAGAAGGCCCCCTGTCTTCTTTTCCTGCGCCCATCCCTTCCTTTTTCTCTGCTGGGTTCAGGCTACCTCCTAGCCCTCATCATTCTGCCTTCACCCCCCACTGTCAACCCTCCCCGTTCTCTACCCTAGCCCCTACTTAACCATTCAAGAGGCTGAGGTTGGTGGTATCTGGGGACTATGATGAAGAATAGATGGTGCAGCTCTGGGTGCCTTCTTCTGCCCTCCAAACCTACCTGTGAAGACCACTGAATACATGTATCATTGTGAACATGAGAAATCAATCCTCAAATGTTACCCTACTTGAAGGACTAGACTAATTAGTGAGTCCACTGCCCACTAGTCCTCACTGGCATCTTCTATAAGCTCAGCCTTGTGCTAGATATATGAGGTTGAGGAGGTGGGATTTGAGAGAAATGAAAAGACAATTGCTACCTTTAAGAAACTTAGAATCTGCCAGGCACGGTGGCTCACACATGTAATCCCAGCACTTTGGGAGGCTGAGGCGGGTGGATCACCTGAGGTCAGGAGTTTGAGACCAGCCTGGCCAACATGGTGAAACTCCATCTCTACTAAAATACAAAAAATTAGCTGGGCGTGGTGGCGGGTGCCTGTAATTTCAGCTGCTTGGGATGCTGAGGCAGAATTGCTGGAACCTGGGAGGTGGAAGTTGCAGTGAGCCGAGATCGCACCACCGCACTCCGGCATGGGGGGTAGAGGGAGACTCCATCTCAAAAGAAAAAAAAAAAAAGAAAAGAAACTTACAATCAAATAAAACAATGAAGAGGTCCTGGATGGTTTCCTGGAGAAGGCAAGACTTAAGTCAACCTTGAAAGAGGCCAAACAGAGAGTCTTAGAGTAGGGGGAGCCTCACCTTTCTTCCTTGCAATCAGGAATATAACATGCAGAGGTCTGAGCACTCCCCAGTGGGCTCAGCTGGGCTGCTTGTGCAAATCCCAGTCTTGTGGACTCTGAGATGAGCAAGCTGGTTGCGAGGCGCCTGGGACCTGAAGTTGTACCTCCTGGCCTTTTCCTTCTCTCAGGCTAAGCTGTAATTGTATCACTGGGGCTTGCATTTATTCACAATCTTACTGCTGCTCAGGGTCTCGGAGTTCAGAGATGACTGGATTATCCAAGGCTGGATTCGGCTGTCTGACCTCAGCTCACACACACAGGTGCACATACCCCTCTTTTCCGTTATCCTGACACTTGGCTACCTTGCTTCTTCTCCCCGACTCCAGGTTCGCAAGGAGCTTGAAGTAAATGGCATTGAATTCTACCCACAGAAGGAATTTGATGAGGATTTGGAGGATAAGACGGAGAATGACAAAATCAGGGTAGGTGCCTGGGGAACTGCTCCTCCAGAGATGCCCCCTTTGACCTCTGGGATGTGTATCATGCGCGTCCTCTGTCTTTTCCCTTTCTGTACTCTCCCTCACCTTGCTTGACACTGACTAGAAGTGACATGAGGGGTGGGGGAGGACTCTGGCCCTAGACTGTGAACCCACAGAAGGGCTCCCTGTACCCAGAAAGCCTTCCATCCCCAGACCACACAAAAGCCTCCTTTTCCCTCACAAGGTCTGGCAAAAACAGTATGTGGGGTGATGGGAGGGGCAGTGGGCAGGAAGAGTGTCGTGCTGGGGTTCAGGAGAATATGTGCTCAGACCCTGCCTCAGTTTCTTCTCTATATAATGCAGGGGTTAGACTAAGTGAGTGGCTTATAGGCTTTTTTTCCCCCTAAAATAACTTAAAAAAAATTAAATTGGCTGCTCATGGTGGCTCATGCCAGTAATCCCAGCACTTTGGGAGGCCCAGGTGGGAGAATCGCTTGAGCCTAGGAGTTTAAGACCAGCCTGGGCAACATGGCAAAAACTTGTCTCTACAAAAAACTTCAAAAATTAGCCAGGTGTGATGGCAGGTGCCTGTAGTCCCAGCTATTCAGGAGGTTGAGGTGGGAGGATCACATGAGCCCCGGAGGTTGAGGCTGTAGTGAGCCATGATCATGCCACTGCACTCCAGCCTGGGTGACAGAGCAAGACCCTATCTTTTTTTTTTCGAGACTGAGTGTTGCTCTGTCGCTCAGGCTGGAGTGCAGTGGTGTGATCTCAGCTCACTTCAACCTCCGCCTCTCAGGTCAATCCATTCTCCTGCCTCAGCCTCCCTAGTACCTGGGATTACAGGTGCGTGCCACCATGTCCAGCTAATTTTTGTATTTTTTTAGTAGAGACAGGGTTTCACCATGTTAGCCAGGCTAGTCTCAAACTCCTGACTTTGTGATCTGCCAGCCTTGGCTTCCAAAGTGCTGAGATTACAGGCATGAGCCACCACACCGAGCCGAGCAAGATTCTGTCTTAAAAAAAAAAAAAGAATAAATCTCAGAATTCCAATATACAAAACATAAAATCAGAGCTGCTTTGGCTAAGTGACAGGCACAGACCCCTGCCTCCTCAGCAGCCTGTAGGGTACCTGCTGGAAACCTTAATACACTATGGACCTGGCTTGGAATCTATCATTCTGCGTAATTTCCAAGGTCCCTCTCAATTCTAAATTCCTACAGTTCTGTGATTCTACATCAGAAGCTGGGACCTAGGCTGGGCTTTGCTCCCTCTCCTGAGACACGTTATTCACTGTTTTGGTCTTGAGTCTCCTCCTCCATCGAGTGGATAAACTAGTAGAAGCTTCTTATCTGAAGTAGTTGAGACCAGTAGTTGGTCAATTAACTGAAAAAGTTCTCTGAGGCGCCGGGCACGGTGGCTTACGCCTGTAATCCTAGCACTTTGGGAGGCCGAGGTGGGTGGATCACCTGAGGTCAAGAGTTCAAGACCAGCCTGGCCGTCATGGTGAAACCCCATCTGAAAAAAAAAAAAATAGTTCTCTGAGGTGTGGAAATCATTTTCTAAAATGATGTTTACCAGTCTTTTTTTTTTCTTTTTTTTTTTTTTTTTGAGACAGAATTTCGCTCTTGCTGCCCAGGCTGGAGTGCAATAATGTGATCTCGGCTCACCCACAGCCTCTGCCTCCTGGGTTCAAGCGATTCTCCTGCCTCAGCCTCCCAAGTAGCTGGGATTACAAGCACACATCACCACAGTCAGCTAATTTTGTATTTTTTTTTAGTAGAAATGGGTTTCTTCATACTGGTCAGGCTGGTCTCCAACTCCTGACCTCAGGTGATCAGCCCTCCTTGGCCTCCCAAAGTGTTGGGATTATGGGCATGAGCCACTGCACCTGGTCACAAATCTTAAATGTTTAAAAATAAATATTTTAAGAAGTTATTAAGTTAAAATAACTTAAAACATATATAAGCAGGATGGTGGGCATGGAACTCAGAATCCGCTAAGGTGTGTGTAATAACTCACCTGCTCAAAGCAAAACAAAACATATTCATCACATTCATTAACCATTCTTTTCCTGTAACACCAAGACCTCTTCTTTGAGGATAAGCCCACCTTTAATGCCAAAGCAACTCACCTTTATCAAGTCTTTTTGAAACATTCAGCTTAAATTTCAGAGAAACAACTCTCTTCAGGCATATAGCTTCAGTTTATCTAATTACAATAACAAGTACACATCAGGCAAATAGATTTAGGAACAAACAGCTGGCTCTTGATGAACAAACAACCCAGCTGGTGGAGCAGGGCTGGGCCTCTGTACACCAGGAAGTAGCCTAGAGCTCTGAGAGTTCCCAGGGCCTGGGCATCTGCAGTGGTAGGTTTCACAGAGACGGTGTAAAGCATCAGTGAGTCTGCTTGGGTGGACTTGTTTAAGAGGGGTTCTGTCTGTCCTTGGTAGGTCAGAGTTGTTCAAAATCGGTAAGCATATGGTAAAGCACTATGAAAAGTACGAAGTGGCTGGGTGCATTGTTTCACGCCTATAATCCTAGCACTTTGGGAGACTGAGGCAGATAGATCACCTGAGGTCAGGAGTTTGAGACCAGCCTGGCCAACATGGTGAAACCCCATCTCTACTAAAAATATGAAAATTATCTGAGCACAGTGGTGGGTGCCTGTAATCCCAGCTACTTGGGAGGCTGAGGCAGGAGAATTGCTTGAACCCAGGAGGTGGAGGTTGCAGTGAGCTGAGAACTCCAGCCTGGGTGACAAGAGTGGAAACTCCATTTAAAAATAAAAGCCAGGCACAATGGCTCACACCTGTAGTCCCAGCACTTTGGGAGGCTGAGGCAGGTGGATCAACTGAGGTCAGGAGTTCCAGACCAGCCTGACCAACATGGCGAAACCCTGTCTCTACTTTATAAAAATATACTATCTATTTTATAAAAATATAAAAATTAGCAGGGCGTGGTGGTGCATGCCTGTAGTCCCAGCTACTCAGGAGGCTGAGGCAGGAGAATCACTTGAACCCAGGAGGCAGAGGTTGCAGTCAGCTGAAATTGTCCCATTGCACTCCAGCCTGGGCAACAAGAGCGAAACTCCATCTCAAAAAACAAACAAACAAACAAACAAACAAACAAACAAAACGTATGAAGTGCTCTGCAGCTGAAGGAGAGCTGATTCCTGAGGTTAACCAGCCAGGTAGTAGTACAATCAGGATTCGACCCAGGACTCCTGATTCTGAGTGTGGTGCTCTTTTCAATCGGCTGAGCCTTGCCTTTGCCATCAGCGGTATCTCTGAATGAGCATCAACAGAGTGTGGTTCAAGGCCACAGGACCATATGTCGTCCTGCTCCTGGATGACCCGGTTGTTGGAGGATGACGGTGCACATTGTCTGGTTTGTGTTTCTGCCCCGTACAGCAGGAGAGCATGCCGTTTGCTGTGGTGGGAAGTGACAAGGAGTACCAAGTGAATGGCAAGAGGGTCCTTGGCCGAAAAACTCCATGGGGGATCATCGAAGGTAATTCACTGCATCTTCTGGAAGAACTCGTTCTAATCAGTTATCCAGTCACCATTTATTAAGCATCTATAGATTAAGGCACTGTCTCAGGACTATGAAATGAATGCCAGCCAGCTTCTGCCCTTAAGGAGCTTACAGTCTCATTGAGAAGATGCTCACAGACAGGAGTAACAAGAGACCAATGTAGCACCTGACTGGGTGCACTGACTTGGTGCATCAAAGGAGTTCAGAACATGGAGAGTTTAGTAAGACCTGGAAAAAACTAGAGAAAGTTTTCATAGGAAGGAAGATGTAATCTGACAAACTGCTGGAGAGTTGTTCAGGTGTTGCCATTTCCATTTTATTGTGAATGGATGTGACCTTGGGTGGGTCTTGATGGTTTTGAAAGTGGTCAAAGAATCACTTTAATGATTTCATTCAATATGATAACCCTATGAAGGGAGGAGGGCACATGCTCCTGTTCTCAGAATATAAGGCACCAAAGCACCAGAGCTCAGGTTAAAAGCCTTGCCCAAAGTCACATAACTTGTTAGTGGCGAAACTTGATTTCAGACTCAGATTTTTTTTTTTTTTTTTTTGAGACAGAGTCTCACTCTGTCGCCCAGGCTGGAGTGCAGTGGCGTGATCTCGGCTCACTGCAACCTCTGCCTCCCGGGTTCAAGCGATTCCTCCTGCCTCCGCCTCCTGTGTAGCTAGGACCCCAGGTGTGCACTATGCTCAGCTAATATTTGTATTTTTTGTAGAGATGGAGTTTTGACATGTTGGTCAGGCTGGTCTCGAACTCCTGACCTCAGGTGATCCACCTGCCTCAGCCTCCCAAAGTGCTGGAATTATAGGCGTGAGCCACTGCACCCAGCAATTTAATTTTAATTTTTATTTTTAATAGAGATGGGGTCTCACTATGTTACCCAGGCTGATCTTGAACTCCTGGGTTTGAGTAATCCTCCTGCCTTGGCCTCCCAAAGTGCTGGGATTACAGGCATGAGCTCTGGCGCCCAGCCCCATGTCTTAATCCTCATTCTGTTTCAACAGTGCTTGGCCAGTGATTTGCAGATACTAGGTATTCAATATATGTTGAATTGGATTTGTTATGTAGTGCATGACCTTTTTAAAATGGTTCAATTGGGCCAGGCACAGTGGCTCACACCTGTAATCCCAGCACTTTGGGAGGCTGACGAGGGTGGATCACCTGAGGTTGGGAGTTTGAGACCAGCCTGACCAACATGGAGAAACCCTGTCTCTATTAAAATAAAAATACCAAAATTAGCCACCTATGGTGGCACATGCCTGTAATCTCAGCTACTCGGGAGGCTGAGGCAGGAGAATTGCTTGAACCTGGGAGGCAGAGGTTGCGGTGAACCGAGATCATGCCATTGCACTCCAGCCTGGGCAACAAGAATGAGACTCTGTCTCAAAATAAAATAAAAATAATGAAATAAAATGGCTCAATTGTTATTTTCTCTGTGTTACTTCCAATAGGATTATAAGCTTCTTAAGAATGTGAAATGTATCTTAGGCCTTGGCCAATTTCTTAGACTCCGTGTTAGTTTTCTCTTCTGTAAAATGGTAAAAATAATAGTCCCTCTTAGCTATTATTCCACAGAGTCTAGAACAGTGTTGTTCCCATTGTAGCTGCTTAATAAACATTTGTTCAATGAATCAAATCCAGTGCACCCAAGTGAGCAAACCTCTGGAAGGGTTACAGAAGAACCCGCCCCATAGCTTTCTCCTAAATGCCTCTGTGACCTGAACAGAAGTTCACATCCTGGGTGTTGCTGCATTAATGAACTGACTACCTGTTTTGCTTTGTTTTGTTCATAGTGGAAAACCTCAACCACTGTGAGTTTGCCCTGCTTCGAGACTTTGTCATCAGGTAAGATGTCTCCCCTCCCCCTGTCCAGATAGCAGGCTGAATTATTTGGGGTCAGGGTCTGTCTGTTCAGATTCACCTCCTGTGCCTCCAGGTCTCTGTGACAGAGCTTTCTGCCTCAGTTCCAGCTCCTGTTGCAAACGAGAAGGGGCTGTAGAAGCATCCTTAGCTCCTGGGAGTGGGTCCCAATCACTGGGTCCAGTCCCTTGAAGTGATGTATGTCACCACCTCCTCTTCCTGCCCCTAATTCATCCTTTTTCTTCTCACCCTGTGTCCTCTAGGACCCACCTCCAGGACCTCAAGGAAGTGACACACAACATCCACTATGAGACTTACAGGGCCAAGCGGCTCAATGACAATGGAGGCCTCCCTCCGGTGAGCGTGGACACAGAGGAAAGCCACGACAGTAACCCATGATGACCCCTTCTCTGTGTCATCACACATACCCACTTCACACACACACATCCCAAATACCACCACCAACCACCTTCTTCCTCTCAACTCTGTCCCACAGGCCTGTCTGGTATTTGTGGAGCATCTTATCTATGTTGTTTGTGTGTGTGTGTGTGTGTGCGTGTGTGTGTGTGTGAGAGAGTGTGAGTGAGGGAGAGCGAGAGAGCCTGTGTGTGTGCATGCAGGGGTGAGGTATTTTCACTGCCCTCCCTGGAGAGTCCCTTGTAAGTTTGGTTCCTCCATGCCTGTCCATTATCTGTCTCCTTTCCTTGTGTCCCAAAACAAAGCCGTGTGCCTCACTCAGGAGATCTGGGGGAGGTTTCATTTAAAAGTGTTGGGAGCAGGTGAACCATAGGCAACTCTTCTCTTGGAACCTGCACACACACTGGGACTATAGAGATTCTCCAAGGACAGATGGCATCGGAGCTAGACCTGGGTAGGGGGCAGGGAGTTCAGGACAACCCTCTCTGTAAGTTGGGGGTGGTCTGGGGTTAGGATGGGGCTTCCTGGTAAAAGGAAGGCCATGAGAGGGCAGAGAAGTAGGCCAGAGCTGGGTTCTTGCAGAAAGAATCAGTGCCTACAAGTGGAGCTCCACCCTTCAGTCTGTGTTGTGTTCACTGTCCCAAAGCCACCACCTGTCACCAGAGCCTACTGCTGCTGTCCACTCACCTGGCCTCTGCTCCCAGGCCAGTGCCTGTCTCTGCTTCCTGCTTTGTCTTCTTTCTCCCTTTCCCTCCTTTCCTCCTACATTCCTTTCTCTCCCTCTCTCCTGCCCATCTCTGACATCTTTCACTTCCTTTTAGATGAATCTACTACTTTAGGTTCATTCCTATATTTACAATTTATGCCCAGTCTACTTCCAGAAATGACTTTAGGCTGTCTTCAAATAAAATCACAAAAGTACAGGACAGGCTGGGTGTGGTGGCTCTCGCCTGTAATCCCAGCACTTTGGGAGACCGAGGCGGGTGGATCACGAGATCAGGAGTTTGAGACCAACCTCACCAACATGGTGAAACCCTGTCTCTGCTAAAAATACAAAAATTAGCGAGGCGTGGTGGTGTGCACCTGTAATCCCAGCTACTCGGGAGGCTGAAGCAGAGAATTGCTTCCAGGAGGCAGAGGTTGCAGTGAGTCTAGATGGCGCCACTGCACTCCAGCCTGGGCAACAGAGTGAGACTGTCGCACAAAAAAAAAAAAAAAAAAAAAAAAAGTATAGGACAGTACAAACTGAGCCAAAGAAAGGAAGAGGAAAGAAAGTTTCTGTAGTCAAGCACCCGAACAAGCCCTGAGCTCACAGGCAGCCAACGTGAAGAGGGAAACACAGTGAGTGATGCAGTTCCCAGCGTCTGGTTGAAGGAAGCACACATGTTGTTCAGGTGAGACAACCTTTTATGAGGACGTTAAGTTCTACAGCTAACTCTAAAGAAGTATCAGAAACAATATACATTATTTGTCTTAGTGATTTGGCTTCAGAGACAGATTTTTGACCATACCTCCCTTTTCTCCATCAGACTTCTCTCCGTTTTAAGCAGGTTTCTCTGTGGTTCCATTTGCCTCAAACATACTTGACCTCTTTCTTTTCTATTCCCTGTCACTTTTGTGCTGAAGCTAATTACATGTATGTCTTTCTCTGCTTTTCCCTAATTCCCTCTCCTGACTCCTGTAGACAGTCCCAGTGATACCCATTTTCATACATTTAGGCTTTTCTTGCCTCTCCCTGAAGCCTTGTATTTATTAATGCATATATTTCCTCTGTTTGTTGTACAAGTAAGTTACTCTTTTCCTTTAATCTGTAAGATTGATGAAATTTGGGGCCGGGGAAACAATTTAGCCTTAGGAAAGGGAAAACACCAAGTGAAACTGTTTACAATAACCTCATACAACCTCCTGTCCCATCTCCTGGTTCAGCTGAGGTTTTTCACTGGTCCTCTATGAATCCCAGCACTTACAATCCCAGTCTTTTATCACTCAGGTGCTAGGAAAAAAACACAGACTTAAGACCCAAGGTTCAGTGGACCAGGGGAAAGGGGGGTGGTGATCAGGTCACCGGTGACCTCAAACCTATGGTCTCGGTCTTTCCTGGAGGCTTATTTGCCAACCCAGCCCTCATCCTCCCCTGCTCACAAAGTTACAGGGTAGGCTCCTGTCAGGATAGAACAGCAGTGCCACAGCCCAGAGGTTACTACATTTCAACAGAACAGGGATCCTTGGCTGCCAGAGAAGCAGTCCTATATGGAGACCTTGGACCAGCAGGGGAAGATCTAGGGGTATGGGAGGTGGGTGTTGGAGAGGCTCAGTAGGAATGGTGCCTGGCACCCCGAACCATGATCTCAGCCTCCACGGAGAAGGTATTTTATATGTTTGCTGCCAGCTGCTGGTCTCCACACCCTCAACCGTTCTCAACCCCCCCTGCAGGGAGAAGGCCTCCTGGGCACTGTCCTTCCACCTGTGCCAGCCACCCCCTGCCCCACTGCTGAATGAAGGCCATTTCAAGCGCTGCTTCTCCCTCCATTCCTCTCAGCTGTTATTGCTGCAGGGCCAAGCCCTTTTTAGTGCTGTGCTTGTCCAGCTCACCGCCACAGTCCTTCTCAGCCCTCACTAGGTGGGAGGGGCCAGCTGCCTCTAGGATAGTTGCTTCTTCCACTTATCCAAACCACTGCTCTCCTCCCAGTGGAGTGGGGTTCTGCCAGCACTGCCCTACCACATCGTCTGTGTCAGCCGGTCCCAGGCCATCTGCAGGGCAAAAGAACTCATCAAGAGCTCCTTCTGCCCTTGTAAGCCCATCCCAGCTACTTGTAACCATCTCCAAGGGCAACGGCATTGCTCCCTACTCATTCATCTGCATGAGCTACTCTTGGTTTCCTTAAAGGGTCAAGAAAGCAGTTTTTCTGCTTGCCAGATTCATTGAGATCAGCTGTGTGAGCCCCAATGTGGGACGAGGGTGTCTCCTTAATTGCTTAAAAGTATTCATGAGGATGGGTCACTATAGATGTTGGGGAGCAAGGGCTAGGATCACTTTTTAAAAAATCACCACTTGTGGCTGGCCCAGAGTGCAGTTGTTCATCCTCCCCACCTCATAATGTAGCCACTGAGAAAGAGTGGTTTTCCTAAGAAGACATTGCTGGAGTTGACTTTCTTATGTCCAAACAAACAAAAACCAAACACACACACAAACCCCCAGAAACCCACAATATGTACACTCTAAGGAAAAACTAGCACCCTTCTGTCCACTCAGCAATAAGAGGGATCTCTTCCCACCTACCCTACCTACTCCTACCCCCAACCCCCTTCCCCATTAATATGAGTAATGAATTAGCCTGGCCACAGGTGGTCACTATAGGCTAATGGAAAATACCTAAGGGAGGGCAAAGTCCCCCATCAGATGCATGAATGTTTGCGAATGTCGACTGCCACTGCCCCACACACTGTGTCTTTATAGAAGTCCCCTTTGCCCACCCCCTCCCTGTCTCCACCTGGACACAACTTGCTCAAAGGCTGGTGACTTGTGGGCCATTCAACTACAACCAAGTCCTGATGGAGCAAGAGGCCCACGCCTAGGGGATGCAAGAACGACCCATTTCTTAAACGTTACCAGTCCCAGCCAATCTTACAGTGACATTACAGTTAAATTTCCCAAATGAAAACAAGCAAACAGACACTCAAACTGGTCCTGTAAATGTTGCTAGACTTTATGTGTTGTACAACTAAACATTGCTGTTTGAACAGTAACTGCCTGGCGTGTCTTATTGTGCTCCTTGACCAAATCAGCTGTTATGTCATCTCACCCATGTGTGGAGGGTGAGACTGTCTTGGTAAGAAGTAGCCACAGATATAAGAGATGGAAACACTTTGTGAGGTTGGGCCTCAGTCATTATTTTATAACATTTTATATCCAAAATGAGTAATGGATGGGAGGTTGAGGTGGGAGGATGGCTTGAGCATGGGAGGTTGGGGCTGCAGTGAGCTGAGATCATAATACTGTGCTCCAGCCTGGGCCACAGAGCAAGACCCTGTCTCAAAAAAAAAAAAAAAAAAAAAGCCAACAACAAAATGAGGGAACTATCGCACCTGACCTTGAGGGATGCTGTGCAAAGCACAGCCTGTCTCTAGTGAAAATGATGCTTATTTTCATTCAGTTAACTTCCTGG
Organism: Cacajao melanocephalus; assembly: GCA_963573385.1. Lineage (NCBI taxonomy): Eukaryota > Metazoa > Chordata > Mammalia > Primates > Pitheciidae > Cacajao > Cacajao melanocephalus. Next base: position 19,109 of record CAUYLG010048001.1, on the reverse strand, counting down.
CTTTCCCCCTCCTTTTTCCTGAATGGGTAAGGACCAAGTCTATGAAAGGAGTGGACCTGGCTGGGTGTGGTGGCTCATGGCTGTAATCTCAGCACTTTGGGAGGCCACGGCAGGAGGATCGCTTGAGCCTAGGAGTTCAAAACCAGCCTGCAACACAAGACCCTGTCTCAAAACATACTTATATAAAAGGAGTGGACCCATCTTACCTAGATACCTGCTTATTTTACAGTGAATAAGGATTAAAACTTAAGCACTAGCTTATATATATATTTTTTGAGACGGAATCGCACTCTTTCACCCAGGCTGGAGTGCAATGGCATGGTCCCAGCTCACTGCAACTTCTGTCTCCTGGGTTCAAGTGATTCTCCTGCCTCAGCCTCCCAAGTAGCTGAGATTACAGGTGCCTGCCACCATGCCTGGCTAATTTTTGAATATATATATATATATATATATATATATATTTTTTTTTTTTAAATAAAGATGGGGTTTCACCATGATGGCCAGGCTGGTCTTGAACTCCTGACCTCAGGTGATCCACCCACCTCAACCTCCCAAAGTGCTAGGATTACAGGCATGAGCCACCGCGCCCGGCCTAATTTTTGTATTTTTAGTAGAGATGGGCTTTCACTATGTTGGCCAGGCTGAGTTTCAAACTCCTGAACTCGTGATCCACTTGGCCTCCCAAAGAGCCATCACGCCCGGCTTTAGCTTATATCTTTCTTCAACTTAAGCCTTCCTCTCCTTAAGGTGCACACTGTTTATGGTAGCCAACAAATAACACACTCACTGTATATTATTTCTCTGAATGTGACAACTGTAGGCAATTATGTTTGAGGCCTCAACATTCTGGAGGGTGAGTGCAAGGTATGGATGAATAGTGGGAAGTGGTTTGGTAGGGACAGAGTTGGATGAAGACAAAGCAGGAGGCTGTGGGAGTGATTGAAGTAAAATGACAAGGGCAGAAATGAGTAGCATCATAACACTGAGATGGAGAGAAATGAAATGTGAGTGACAAAGCAGTTTGGTGAACATAAAATGTCACAGCTGAAAGAAACCTAAGAGCTCTTTTGTTCAATGCCTTCATACAGATACATTCAAACTGGAGTCCTGAGAACATAATCTTTGCCCAAGGTTGTTGTAGTAAGTCTTGTATTTTGAAACAAATTTTCTGAAATCAAGATACACTTACAATTGATGGAATGTCAGTTTATTTGGCAACTTTTTTCCCCTCAGTGGTACATAAAAAACGGTTGCATCTTATGCTTAACAGTATCTTAAATTTGATGAAAGACAGTAGTCAAGAAGAGGTTTACAGCTCTTTGAAGATCCCTTTGATCTCTTTGAAGAACTCTGGTGCTGTGTCTGGAAGACCCTCTGATACTATTGAAGTCTATTTTTATTATTTTTATTTTTTTAAATAGGGTCTTGCTCTGCTGCCCAGGCTGGAGTGCAGTGGTTGGATCACCGCTTGCTGCCATCAGCAGCTTCCATCTCTGAGGCTCAAGCAGTCCTCCCGCCTCAGCCTCCGGAGTAGCTGGGACTACAGGTGTGAGCCACCACACCCAGTTAATTAAAAAAAAAATTAAGGTAGAGATAAGGCTCACCATGTTACCCAGGCTGGTTTTGAACCCCTAAGTTCAAGTGACCCTCCTGCCTGGACCTCCCAAAGTGCTGAGATTACAGGCGTGAGTCATCGCGCCTGGCCTGTATTTGTGAAGTTTATAGTAAATAAGAACATGTACAACATTTTAGTTCTCAAAGCAATTCTGGTACAACACGTCCCGCTCCATTCCCACGATCGCCCTGGAGGAGGCAGGGCAGGCATGAACGATGACTCAGAGACAAAGGCGCTGTCGATCTTGGAACTGGCAGCGACTCCTCAGGGGCCTCCGGGTCGCCGCTGGTGGAAGAAAGTTCCGTGGGCCTAGGGAGGCGAGGAGTTATTCTGGACCCTTTCTCCAAAAGGCAGCGGCTTCCTGGCGGGGCAGGGAGGGCGCAGGGAAATCCTCGCTTTAATTTTCATTTAATTTTCATTCCTGACAGGACCAACCCAAGTCCAAACCCGCAGGCAGGGGGCTAAGAGGACAGGTGAGGTCGGGAGGCCATTCAACTATTACCCTTTCGCGCTCCGGGGGCGGAGCCAATTCCCAGGTCCCGCCCCCTTCTGGGCGGGGGCCTCCACCCTGATTCTTCCTGCCCTCGGGCCACTGCCCTAATCACGTGACCCGATCTCGCTCCTCCTCCTCCTCCTCCTCCTCCTTGCGTCATAATCTCCTCCCTCCCTCTCAGAACCCCGCCCCACGTCTCGGCGCTGGTTTCCCCCCCCTCTTTTCCATCTGCGGGGCGGCGGGAGGAGGCGCGAAGCAAGATGGCGGTAAATCGGAACCACACCGAGAATCGCCGCGGGGCCCTCATCCCTAACGGTGAAAGGTGCCTGAGGGGAAGCACGACGTGCCGTCGGAGGAGAGGATAGACATGGCGACTCACAAGCTCTCAGCGTGTCAGGGACTTTGCCGCCTTTTTTGGGCGCGGCGCTCTTAGCTCCGCCCCGTTGGGAGCACGCGTTCCCTCACGGGTGTTCCGGCGTCTTAAGATGGTGGAGGCCGGACTCCTTGGCTTCCCGCGTGTGAGGGGCGAGGGTGGGAATGCCTCTCTTCAGGCGCAGGGCCAAGAAGCGTGTCTTCTCATGGCGCGGGGGCGAGACGCATGTCTCATCAGGGCTGGGGGGGGTGGTGGGGGCCGAGATGCGTGTCTCGTTCGAAGAAAGGCTGGATCTGACTGGCGGTCGTGAGCAGCCGGGAACCCTCGGTGGCAACACAGCTGCCCTTGGGTCCCCTGTGACTTTGTAGGATGAGGACAGGCACTGGGCGTGCATCACCCCCTACTCCCAGTAACAAGGTGTTGAGCTTTGGGAAGAGGAATGAGGAGGTGGAGTGCAGATCATTCTGGAAAGATCTCGAACCGTCGTGGGGCTTCTCTGTGTCCCTTGTTCCTCGGAACTTACCGAAGTCCCGTTTTCTCCTTGTACCGACTAGGGAGATGTCTGCTTTTTAAAACAAAAGATTGAGACCAGGTGTGGTGGCTCATGCCTCTAATCCCAACACTTTGGGAAGCTGAGGTGGACTCGGAGTTCGAGACAAGCCTGGGCAACATAATGAGACCCCCATTTCTACAAAAAGTGGAAAATCAGTGGGGCATGATGGTGTGCACCCATAATCCCAGCTGCTTGGGAGGCTATGGTAGGAGGATCGCTTGAACCCAGGAGTTTGGGCTGCAGTGAGCCCAGATTGCACCACCGCACTTCAGCCTGGGTGAGAGCCAGATACTTTTTTAAAAAAAAAAAAAAAAAAAAAAAAGACTGAACAGATGCCTGGGCGGAATAAAGCGCTTTTGATTGCATGAAGCTGTGGGGTTTGCCACCAGTTGCTTTGCTCCTTGTGGTGCCTGTTGCTGGCCCCTGAGCTCTCTACTGGAGCAGGCTCAGCCAGAGAGGGGTGCCTGTCTCCACCTTCAAGGCATACTTGCCCACTATGGCGCGACTCCACTCCACTGCACTCCCTTCTTTACCCCACATGCCCTTTTCCTCGTTTCCCACAGTTATTCTCACTCCCCCCGCTGTGCAGTTCTGAATTGTGCTCCTTTCTGGGCTCTGACTTGCCCTTACTTTTCTCCCACCCAGCAGTGGAACTCAAACTAGATGATGTACTTGGGGCCAGCACACCCTGGTGGGTTTGAATGCAGTTGTCAGGAAGATTGAAGTAGACATTACCAAACGCTGATGTCCAGATCTTTCTTCTATCTTCCTTCCACCAGAAAGTTTTCTTGACAGATTTATATGGGCCTTAGAGTTTGTATGTCCTCAGTTGCTTCCTAGGTACCTCTGCTGCTTTGTTCAGTTTTGTGGGAGATGACTGCTCACCACTCTGACAGGGGTGTCCCTGTGGGCACTTACTGGGAGCCATTTGAGCACCTCTCGTTCCATGCTGTGAAGCCATTTCTAGTTTGGTGTTTGGGTGTCTTCTCCTTGGGCTATGGGTGTGTCTCTCTACTTTGCTGCTTGTGTGTTGGAGGACGGGAAGGAAGCATGTTTTAAACAAAAAACAAAACACAAACACTTATTTTTGTGGTCCTTTGAATTATCTTTATGGGATCCATTTTGTACTCCTGAATACTTAATAGAATTGATTGAACACTGTTCTTAGTTCCAAGAGCTTTATACTGTAGTTTAAACCACTCTATCAGCCAGGCATGGTGGCTCACGCCTGTAATTCCAGCACTATGGGAGGCCAAGACTAGTGGATTACATGAGAACAGGAGTTTGAGACCAGCCTGGCCAACATGGTGAAACCCCCGTCTCTACTTAAAATGCAAAAATTAGCTAGGCATGGTGGTGCATGTCTGTAGTCCCAGCAATTTGAGAGGCTGAGGCACAAGAATTACTTGAGCCTGGGAGGCAGAGGGGAGGTTGTAGTGAGCTGAGACTGTGACACTAGACTTCAGCTTGGGTGATACAGTGAGACTGTCTCAAAACAAAACAAAAAAACTCTATCTACAATCTACAGTGAAGATAAGTACTGTTTCCCTCATTTCACAGGTGGAAAAACAAAAAAGTCATTTGCTTAAAGTGCATGTGAGAGAGCTTGGATTTGGATTTGATCTTAGGAACTGTGCATTAATTCCTCTACTCCAGCTGTCCCTCAAAAAAGAAAAGGACTGTTTCTCTATTTTCTTCTCACCAAAGAAGGACTTAATTAGTACCCTGGTTTCCTGGATAGAAACGACTTTGCAGAACCTGAGATGGTGGTGCACACCTGTAGTCCTACCTATTACAGAGGTTGAGGTGGGAGGATCACTTGAAGCCAGGAGGGAGTTCAAGACCACACTGAGCAAAATAGTGAGATCTCATCTCACATAATAAAATTAAAAAAAGAAAGCAAAAAAGGAACTTAAAAAAAAAAAGTGGGGGAAGATTGATTCTATGAGGAGTCCTCCAAAAGATCATGGAAATTACGGGTTTTGAAAAAACTATGCATGGATTCCAGATTTTTTTCCGCAAAAATTGACTCATACTAACTTGTTAAAACATGCCTGAACAGGATTTAGTTTGAGGCACTAAGAAAGATAAGACATTAGCCGGGCACGGTGGCTTATGCCTGTAATCCCAGCACTTTGGAAGGCTGAGGTGGGCAGATCGGGAGCATGACCATCCCTTTCTCACTCAGCCAGGCAGTTTACAACTCTGCCTTCACCTTCACTTCTTTTTGCATCATTTCTTTCTTTTCTTTTTTTCTTTCTTTTTTTTTTTTTGAGACAGAGTCTTGCTCTGTTGCCCAGGCTGGAGTGCAGTGGTGTGATCCTGGCTCACTGTAACGTCTGCCTCCTGGGTTTGAGGAATTCTCCTGCCTCAGCCTCCCGAGTAGCTGGGATTATAGGGGCCCGCCACCATGCCCTGGTAATTTTTGTATTTTTAATAGAGACGGGATTTTGCCACATTGGCTAGGCTGGTCTTGAACTCCTGACCTCAGGTGATCTGCCTTTCTCAGCCTCCCAAAGTGTTGGGATTGCAGGTGTGAACCACCACACCTAGTCCTTGTTGTATCATTTCTTTTTTTTATTTTTATTTTTTTCTCTAGACTGCTCAGCAGGATGTATCATTTCTAATTGTCTTTTTTTGTTTTTTTTAAAATTTTTTTTGTTTGTCTCATTGTCAATCAGAGGTGAAAACTTAGTGCCTCTTCTGTGTATGTGTGTGTGTGTGTTTTGTTTTTTGTTTTTAGTGCAAATCCAGCCCTGGACGTGTATGTGTGTGGCTTTCTCGTTTCCCAGGAATATGTGTGAGCTTTTCAGAGCCTTTATTCCTTAAAGCATCTCATTGCTCATCCTTTCCTCTAGCTTTACAATTTTTCTATTTTTTGCCCCAACTGTCATCCCTTCCCCTAGGTAGCAGCAACTAATATATTGGCTTGGAAATGTTTTTGACAAATGCTCTCTGGTAGCCTCATCAGTCCCAGGAAAATACAAATTAAGTATGTGCCCTTTGAGCCAGTCCTTCAAGAAGCCACCAGACAAGTCAAAACAAACTACAATTTTTTTCTTTTTATGAGACAGAGTCTTACTCTGTTGCCCAGGCTGGAGTGCAGTGGTAAACCATTACCACCCTCGTTCCAGTTTTTACCTTTCATCAGGACTCTTTTAGGAATTCTGAAACTGATCCCTTTGATATACTAACACCTTCTTGATCATGTGACTTCCCTGTTGAGAAATCTGAAGCTCACAATTTCCCCTTGCCTATCAAATGATGTTTAAGCTGTAGTTCTGGCATAGCTTTCCAACTTTATTTCACTGTTCCTCCTAACCTCACTCCCATACTATGTTTGGATGAAGCCACACCACTAGGCTTCTCCCAAGTATGCAGTTTGCTTTCTATATCTGCTCCTGTATTTCCATTAATGCTGTTTGCTCCCCATCTGGATTGTCCCCTACCCTCACCTCTGCCTGCTGAACACTACCCATCTCTCTCACTCTCTCTTGCCCTGTTTTTTCAAACAGGGTCTTACTCTGTTGCCCAGGTGGAGTGCAGTGGCTCACTGTAATCTCTGTTCCACGGCTCAAGCAATCCTCCCACCTCAGCCTCCTGAGTAGCTGGGATTACAGGCATGCATCACCATGCTCGGATAATTTTTATATTTTAGTAGAGATAGGGTTTCACCATGTTGGTCAGGCTGGTCTCAAATTCCTGACCTTAAATGATCCGCCAGCCTCGGCCTCCCAAAGTGCTGGTGTTAGAGGTATGAGCCACCATGCCCAGCCAGAACACTACCTATCTCTTAATTAGCTCAAATTGCACCCTTTCTATTAGGTCATTCCTAATTTCTTCAACCAAAACTAATCTCTTCTTCCACTAAATTGCTATGACATTTTGGTACCATTTATATTATGTATATCATATATTGTTTATATTATGATCTGTATTCATGTTTTCATTCATTCTTTCAATAACTGCTTGGAACACCCACTGTTTGCTAGGGCTAGAGTATCAAAGAAGGCAGACATTGTCCTTAATAATCATTAAGGTATACACTGGACTTTATATATATACACACACACACGTATATATACACATGTATATATACACACACATATGTATACACATATATATATATATATATAATATTATGTAGTTATTTAAAAAGAGCTGGGGAGCTGGGTGTGGTGGCTCATGCCTGTAGTCCTAGCACTTTGGGAGGCTAAAGCAGATCTCTTGAGCCCAGGAATTTGAGACCAGCCTGGGCAACGTGGTGAAACCCCGTCTCTACTGAAAAGACACAAAAAATGCCAAGTATGGTGGTGCTTGCCTATGGTCCCAGCTACTCAGGAGGCTGAGTGTGAGGATCACCTGAGCCCAGGAGGCGGAGGTTACAGTGAGCCGAGATTATGCCAGTGTACTCCAGCCTGGGCAATAGAGTGAGACCCTGTCTCAAAATAATAAAAAGAAAGAAAGAAGAAAGAGAGGGAGAGAGGGGAAAGAGAGAGAGGGAGGGAAGGAAGGAAGCAAGGAAGGAAGGAAGGAAGGAGAAAGAAGAAAGAAAAGAAGAAGGAAGGAACCCAGCAGGATTTGATGAATGACAATAAGATGGGTCCAAATTTTCAGGAACCCAGCAGGATTTGATGAGTGACAATAAGATGAGTCTAAGTTTTCCAGGTTAACAGTAAGGAGAGAGCACAACAGGCTGAGGGAACAACATGTCAGAGGGGGTTGGGGCAGTCTGCCGCCTTACCGTCTTTACCAGCGTTAAAGAACCATTGCTATTAGCATGGTGCTTTATGCTTACCACGCAAGAAGTATAAGAATGAGGCCAGGCGCGGTGGCTCATGCCTGTAATCCCAGCACTTTGGGAGGCTGAGGCGGGTGGATCATGAGGTCAGGAGTTCAGGACCAACCTGGCCAAGATAGTGAAACCCCATCTCTACTAAAAATAAAAAAATTTGTCAAGCATGGTGACAGGCACCTGTAATCCCAGCTACTTGGGAGGCTGAGATAGAGAATTGATTGAACCCAGGAGGCAGGGGTTGCAGTGAGCCAAGATCATGCCACTGCACTCCAGCCTGGGTGACAGAGCAAGACTCTGTCTCAGGAAAAAAAAAAAAAGAATTAATGAATACACATTGAGAATAGGAGTGGGTTTGTTGAGAAAAAGAATCAAATGATAAACAGTAAATTGTCAGAGAATAAGATCATTTGAATATTTCTTTTTATTTCAATAAAATAGTAGTGGTAGTAATAGTAGCAGTAGCAGCAGCTAATGTTTATTGAATGCTTACTCTGGAAAAAAAAAACTGTGTTAAGAACTTTATGTTTGTCATTTTATATACTTTCTGGATTGTGCACTGTTCCTCCTTTTCTGCAGTCTCTTGAAGCAGATTCCAAATGTGGAGCTCTCCTTCCCACAGCGATCAGAAGGCTCCAGTGTCTTTAGTGGTACAAAGACAGGAACATTGTTTCTCACTTCATACCGGGTAATTACTGTTTCTACTTTAATCTGCTGATTAATTCTTCATTTGTTTTCCTTAAAAATGAAGAAAAGTTACAACACTGACTTTCAAAGTGTTTTTTTTTCTTTTTTTTTCACACCTGACAGCAATAATTTAAGTGACAAAAATACTGTATTTTTTTTTCAATAGAGATGGGGTTTCACTTTGTTGGCCAGGCTAGTCTTGAACTCCCAGACCTCAGGTGATCCACCCACCTCAGCCTCCTAGTCAAAGTGTTTTTAAACATTTGCACTTTGGGATTTTCCATGTTGAAGAGTGATGGAAGAAAAGATGATGTTTCTCAATTAGGCTGGAATGTACCTTGCTCTTGTAAGTCTCAGTCCATGGACCAATTCTGCATTACTTTTCCAAAGTTTCTTTCCTTGCTTAGGTGATTTTCGTAACTTCGCACTCTGTTAACGATCCCATGTTGTCTTTTATGATGCCATTTGATCTGATGACGAACCTCACCATTGAACAACCAGTATTCGCTGCAAACTTCATTAAGGGAACTATTCGGGCAGCTCCAGATGGTAAATGTTCCTTCAAAAGCGTGTATCTCTTTTCCTCAAAATCTTCTAAAATGTTTAAGATTCAAATTTGGCTCATGTTAAAATTCAAACAAGAGCTGCCCTGCTTTGTCAGGTAGTGCTTCCCTTGGTGTTTGTGGCAGTCTTTCTGTTGTCATCTGTGCCAGTTTCTTAGTGTATACCATTTCTTTCCCCAGGTGGCTGGGAAGGACAAGCTACTTTTAAATTAGTCTTCAGAAATGGAGGTGCCATTGAATTTGCCCAGTTGATGGTGAAAGCTGCCACTGCTGGTGAGTGATGCTGATAAAGATAGTAAGCACTTTGGGTTTTTTTGTTTGTTTGGGTTTTGTTGTTGTTGCTGGTGTTATTGTTTTGTTGTTTTTGAGAAACGGATTTTTGTATTTTTTGTAAGTCTGGTTTTCACCATGTTACCCAGGCTGGTCTTCAACTCCTGAGCTCAAGTGATCCTCTGTCTCAGCCTCCCAAAGTGCTGGGATTATAGGCGTGAGCCACTGTGCCTGGCCCACTTTGGGGTTTTAAAGCTTGTGGAATTAAAGTGGAGTAACTCAGCCAAGATTTGCTGGCCTCTGTAGCCAGGCAGTTGGTATTTGCACACATATTCAGTAGGCATTTTCTGGGCCTACCTGCAGTTGCCAAATACCATGTTACAGGATAGGAACACAAAGATTATTCAGTCCCTTCCTGTCCTGAGGGAGCTGGAAATCTAGTGGGAGCTTACAGTCAGACACCCAAGTGACTATATCTGATAGTCTTTTGTCCATTTAAACACTGACCTCAGATAGCCACTGAGCAGTCTCTTCTTTGGGTCAGGGAGCCCTTAGTTATTCTTCCTTTGGTCTGGTTTTTTCCTTTTCTTCTCTCTGGACTTGCCTTTGCTTTGCTCAGGTTTAGTCCCCATCTTATATGAGAGGGGAGTAGAGGTACGGTCAAGACTTATAGCACTGATCTAATGGGTATACTAGAGAACTCTTTCAAACTTTGACTACAAATAATTATTTATATATATATATTGTTGTTGTTGTTTTGTTGTTGTTGTTGTTGAGAGGTAGTCTTACTCTGTCACCCAGGCTGGAGTGCAATAGTACAATTTTGGCTCACTGCAACCTCCACCTCCCAGGTTCAAGCCATTCTCCTGCTTCAGCCTCCTGAGTAGCTGGAATTACAGGTGCCCGCCACCACACCCAGCTAATTTTTGTATTTTTAGTTGAGATGGGGTTTCACCGTGTTGGCCAGGCTGACCTCAAACTCCTGACCTCAGGTGATCCACCTGCCTCAACCTCCCAAAGTGTTGGGATTACAGGCATGAGCCACCTTGCCAAGCTATGATATATTTTTATTTAATCTAGCCTCACTTCATGCCCCTCACTTTCTTACCTTTTATGCTTCAATCAAACTGGACTTTTTTGTACTTTATTTTCTCTCATCTCTGCGCCTTCATGCTATTTTTTTGTGTCTGGAATGTTCTTCTCCTTTCTCCCTGCCACTCACCCCCAACTTCAATCTAGTTGAGACAAACATGCTCTAGTAGAGACAGACATATGCAGATACACTATTATATCTCATGGAATATGCTGTAATAAAGACATAGACAAAATGCTGGGGACACACAGAGAATGGAGTAAACTTTCTAGCTTAGAAGACTTAATGGATTGGGATACTATAAACTATGGTCAAGAATATAAGAGGCAGGCTGGGCCTGGTGGCTCACGCCTATAATCCCAGCACTTTGGGAGGCCGAGATGGGCGGATCACCTGAAGTCAGGAGTTTGAGCTCAGCCTGGCCAACATGGCGAAACCCTATGTCTACTAAAAATACAAAAATTAACTGGGTGTGGTGGTGTGCACCTGTAGTCCCAGCTACTTGGAAGGCTGAGGTAGGAGGATCACTTGAATCAGGGAGGCAGCGGTTGCAGCGAGCTGAAATCATGCCACATACTCCAGCCTGGGTAACAGAGTAAGACTCTATCTCAAAAAAAAAAAAAAAGAATGTAAGAGGCAGTCTAAGTTGAAATGAGTTCAGTTTTAGACAAAACACTGGCTAACATGTATTGAAATGTTTACTGTATACTCAGCAGTGTTCAAAGCCCTTTACATGTGTCAATTTTTTTAATCTTTGCAAAAATCTTGTGATGTAGGTACTATTATTATCCCCAGTTTATAGCTGGGGAAACTGAGTCAGTGGTGGTATATAATTTCCCAAGGCTATATAGTTAGCAAGTGATGTAGCTGGGATTTGAACTCTAAACCTACTTTCTCTTCTTTTTAAGTCTTTTATTATTAAAACAAATCAGATCTGTGGAAAAGTTGTAAGAATATTACAGTCAGCTTCCTTCATCTAGACTCGCCCAGTGTCAGCATTTTCCTGCATTTGCTCTTTATTATTCTTTTTTTGCTTTTGTTCTTGCTGAACTATTTGGGAGTAAGCCACAAAGATTGTTTTCTTCATTCCTAAATATTCAAGTGTGTTTCTCCTAAGGATGCGGGTATCCTTTCATCTAACCTCAGTGTACTTATCAAATTCAGAAAATTTAACGTTGATATAATATTGTTATTTAATATATAGTTTATATTTAGCTAGGCACAGTGGCTCATGCCTGTAATCCCAGCACTCTGGGAGGCCGAGGCGGGCAGATCACTTGAGGTCAGGAGTTTGAGACCAGCCTGGCCAACGTGGTGAAACCCCCTCTCTACAAAAATACAAAAAATAGCTAGGCATGGTGGCGTGTGCCTATAGTCCCAGCTACTTGGGAGGCTGTGGCACAAAAATTGCTTGAACCCAGGAGGCAGAGGTTGCAGTGAGCCAAGATCATGCCACTGTACTCCTGCCTGGACAACAAGAGTGAAACTCTGTCTCAAAAAAAAAAAAAAAAAGGAGGGCCTCACACCTGTAATCCCAGCACTTTTGGAGGCCCAAGGTGGGTGGATGACGAGGTCAAGAGATCGAGACCATCATGGTGGTGAACGCTACAACAGAGTGTGGCAACAGAGTGAGACTCTGTCTCAAAAAACAAACAAACAAAATATATAGTTTATATTCAAATTCAAATGATTGTCCTGTTACTGTTCCTCATTCTAATAGCACTTTTTCCCCCACTCCAAGATCTAATTCTGGATCACACATTGAATTTAATTCTCTTATTTCTTCTGTCTACTTTAATCTGGAACTTAGCCTTTCTTTGTCTTTCACGAAATTGACATTTTTAAAAGAATGTAGACTTATTATTTTGTGGAATATCCCTTCATTTGAGTTTGTCTGTGTTCCCTTTTTTTTTTTCTTTCCACCCGTCGCCCTTTTGTGTTCTCATGATTATATTCAGGTCATGCATTTTGGCAGGAATACTACATAAGTGATGTGTCTTTTTGAGCCTATACTCTAGACCCCTATACCATATTAAGTGTGAGGTACATGGGGAGGCCTCTGGACATGCAGCTTGGAGCTCCAAAAATGAGCTGTGTCTAGAGACTGATTTGGAAATCCTCAGCACACAGGTTGTCTCTGGAGTCATGTGAATGATGGGCTTCCTCAGTGATTTAAGGATAGAGTTCCTGACATTTAAGGGAAGGGAAGGGAATTAGTGATCTGCAAAGATTGAGAAGGGACTGACTGGAGACAAATAAGGAGAATCAAGTGAGTTTAATACACCAAAAGTCAATGGAGGAGAAAGTTACAAGAGATAATGGGGTAGTCATACATATCAGCTGTTCTAGATGTGTTTGGTAAAATGAAGACTGAAAAGTGTGCATTGTTTGTGGTAATTAGAGTTTGTTTATAGTAGCAAGAGAAATTTCAGTGAAATGCTGGAGAAGAAAGGTAGTGGAAGAGCCATATTCCAGGAGGTTAAGAAGTAAAAAAAAAAAAAAAAAGTTTCCAGTTACCTTTGATGATACAGTGCAAAGGTAAAGAAACCAAGAAGTTCGCAAGCTGTACCTAACCCACAGCTGCTTGGTAGTCCAGAGTGCAGGGAGCATCTGGAAGCCTGAAATGGATTGCAGGATATCCTGACAGACAAAGGAGTAGAGCTATGGGAAATCCAGAGACAGGGGACACTTGGAAGTCTAGTACTTCTTTGCTACAGACATCTGGGGAACTCAGGACAATAGCATACTGAGTCTTGAATTCATTATTATTTTTGGCCCCATAGTACTGAAGAGGGCTTCTTTTTTAGGATTATGGGCTAAGGGTCAGGCAACTTTTGAGGTTCTTTGTACTCTTACCTAACATCTACTTCTTGGCCTGCAAAGCTAGCCAAGAAGGTTCAGCGTCTCAGCAGTTGCATAGCCACTTAAAAAGGGTTTAGGCAACCTATATGAACTTGTCCAATGTCTGGAACTACTCTGGGTCTTCTGATTATACCATGGCTTAGATGTGGGAAACCTCCTCCCCTCCTCCACCTGCCCCCACAAGAGCCAGGGCTTGTGAGATAGATGTCCTTGAGGCCCTTGGAGTTAACTATTAATCATTCTTTATGATCTGATTCTTTGACCAGGAAAGATTCCCTTTCCCTCTGCAGAGTTGATATGTCAGGGCTCTTTGATTTATGTTTTTAACATATGTATGTTGAGTACCTATTGTGAGCCAGATTCCCAATTGTGAGACAACTGGGAACACAACAGTGAATAAGACACACATAGTCTTTATAAATTTACGGTCTAGTGAGAGTCATATAAAAAGCAAAATTGTAAGTGAATAAAATAGTTATTGTTGGAATTACTGTAAAGGACACAGAGGGTCCTCAAGGACAGTGATGAGGAAAGAAGGGCAACTTTAGATTTGTAGTGAATTAATTAGAATAATTCTAGCTGCTGAAACAGATAAACCCCAAATTATCAATGCTGAAGACAGTAGATATTACTGCTTATATAAAGACCAATTAGTAGGGGCAAGAGAAGGCTCTGTTCCACATAGTTATTCAGGGACCCAGGGTAATAGGGTCCTTGCTATCTTTTTTTTTTTTTTTTTTTTGTGAGACAGAGTTTCACTCTTGTTGCCCAGGCTGGAGTGCAGTGGCACAATTTCAGCTTACTGCAACCTCTGCCTCCTGGGTTCAAGCGATTCTCCTGCCTCAGCCTCCCAAGTACCTGGGATTACAGGTGTCTGCCACCACACCCAGCTAATTTTTGTATTTTTAGTAGAGACAGGGTTTCACTATGTTGGTCAGTCTGGTCTCGAACTCCTGACCTCAGGCGATCCACCGGCCTTGGCCTCCCAAAGTGCTGGGATCACAGGTGTGAGCCACTGTACCCAGCTGCTCCTTGCTGTCTTTAACCCATGGCTTCCATGGCCTCTTTGTACAGCCAGCAGAGAATGGAATAGAGTAAAGATCTCCCCTGGGAAGCTTTTATGGGCCAGGCCTGGAAACTGTGTACGTTACTTCTGGTTACATGCCGTAGGCCAGAACTTAGTGTGGTAGGCTGATAATGGATCCACAGGTAAATCCCCATCCCAGTCTTCAGAACCTGTGAATGTTACCTCATATATAAAAAGGGGGTTTGTAGATGTAATTAATTTTAGGATTTTAAGATGACAAGATTACCCTATTTAGGTGGCCCCAAATGCCATCACAAGTGTTCTCCTAAGAGAGATGCAGAGGGAAGACAAGACAAAAGTGTTTTCTTCTGTACCACACTGCCTTACATTGGTTTTTAATGGATATATCTTACCAGTTTGGTAGAAAAAACTTCCTCACTTGGAAGTTTTTTCTGAATATCTATTATGATAGGTGCTATGCTAGGCCTGGAATAAGCATAGGCAAATGAGACACAATCTCTTCCCGTAAGAAACATGTCATTCAGGACAAGGGTCATATTTCTTTTCTTTTCTCTTTCTTTTCTCTTCTTTTCTTTTCTTTTTTCTTTTCTTTTTTTGAGACAAGGTCTTGCTTTGTCGCCCAGGTTGGAGGCTGCAGTGCAGTGGCACAAACACAACTCACTGCAGCCTCAAACTTAGGCTCAAGCAATCCTCCTGCCTTAGCTTCCTGAGTAGCTGGGACCACAGACATGTACCACCATGCCTGGCTAATTAAAAAATAATTTTTTGCCAGGCGCGGTGGCTCACACCTGTAATCGTAGCACTTCGGGAGGCTGAGGTGTGTGGATCACCTGAGGTCAGGAGTTCAAGACCAGCCTGGCCATCATGGTGAAACCCCATCTTTAAATAATAATAATAATAATAATAATAATAGTAATTTTTTGTAGAGATAGGTTCTTGCCATGTTGCCCAGACTGTCTTGAACTCCTGGGGTCAAGCAATCCTCCCACCTTGGCCTCCCAAAGTGTTGGGATTATAGGTGTGAGCTATTGCGCCCGGCCCATGTTTCTTTTTTATCTTGTATCTCAAAATCATTGTTGGAAACACATGCAAGATGGTTATTTTAATAACCATTTAATTTCAGTTGATACCTGCTATACCTCTGAATTAAAAGAGTTCCTATTTTACCAAACTTGTCTTCCCAGCTGCCAGAGGATTTCCACTTAGAACCTTAAATGACTGGTTTAGCTCTACGAGAGTTTATGTAATTACTGGAGAAGGGAATGTATGCACTCCACAGATGCCTTGTTCAGGTAAGGTATGGCAGAGAGGTTCTTCCTGGAAGGTGGGTAACTATGCCAGAGGTTCAAAGATCTATCCACTACAGGCTTGCCTCCAGCTCCCCCGCAGGAGAAGCAGCAGAGGTTTAGGGGGCTGGCAAATGGTCATGTCTGTGACTTTGTTTCCTGACTGAAACCCAGTGGCGAACTCAGCAAGTGACTAGGGCTTCGGTTTCAGGCTTTTTTTTTTTTTTTTTTTTGAGGTGGAGTTTTGCTTTTGTTTCCCAGGTTAGAGTGCAATGGCGTAATCTTGGCTCACTGTAACCTCTGCCTCCCAGGTTCAAGTGATTCTCCTGCCTTAGCTTCCCAAAGGATGTACCACCACACCCGGCTAATTCTGCATTTTTAGTAGACACGGGCTTTCTCCATGTTGGTCAGGCTGGTCTTGAACTCCCAACCTCAGGTGATCTGCCCTCACAAAGTGCTGGGATTACAGGCGTGAGCCACCAAGCCCAGCCTCAGGCTTACTTTTAATGATATATTTAAACCTGGAACATACTTGAGCAACTCCTGTTAGTGGGAAGGGTCACTTCCTGTTTATAGCCTGAGCAGAAAAATATGCTCTTGCCCACTTCCTCATTTCCATTTCACAAAGCATAGCCATCATGACTGTGCCACACCCTTCAACCTCACTGAGGGCTCGAGTGCTGGGCACTTTAACAGTTGTGCTTTTAAAGTCCACTGCTACTGAATGGGGTTTCTGGGAAGTAATTCTCAAATGTGGTCCACTGCCTACTGGTAGGCCACAAAAGGTCTCCTAATGCTGCCAGCACACCCAAAAATATGGGACTTCTTTTGAGTTCTCCTTGGAAAATGATATGCATGTCTGTGGGCTTTTAGTTTTGTATGTAACTTCAAGGCTACTTATTTGAAAACTTAGGAGTTACCTTGGTTTTTAAAGGCTATTAAAATCTAATATTCAGAATCTAAAGAAAGTTTTGCTAGCATTTAACATTTTTAAAAATTGAGGTAAAACTCACAGAACATATAATTAGCATTTTAAAGTGTACAATCTAGTGGTATTTAGTGTAAAATTTAGCAGTATTTGATATATTCACAATATTATACATCCCCAAGCTCTCTTTAGTTTGAAAAGTTTTTTTTGTTTTTATTTTTTCAGACAAGGTCTTACTTTGTCACCAGGCTATAGTGCAATGGTACTATCATGGCTCCCTGCAGCCTCAACCTCCTGGGCTCAAGCAATCCTCCCACCTCAGTGCCCCACAACCGTAGTAGGCTAGGACCACAGGTGCAATCCACCATGCTCAGCTAATTTTTGTGTGTTTTTGTGGAGATAGAAATTTCCTGTGTTGCCCAGGCTGGTCTTGAACTCCTGAGCTCAAGCCATCCGCCTATCTGGGCCTCTCCAGGTACTGGGATTACAGGCATGAGCCATCCCTCCCAGCCTTTTTTAAAAAAAAATTTGTAGAGACAAGTTCTCACTGTGTTGCTCAGGCTGGTCTCACACTCCTGGGCTCAAGCAAATCTACTGCCTTGGCTTCCCAAAGTGCTGGGATTACAGGTGTGAGCCACAGAACCTGGTCTAGTTTCAAAACTTTTTTTTAATCACCCTATACTTACTAAGAAGTTACTCCCCATTGTCTCTCCCCTGATCCCCTGGTATCCTCTAATCTGCTTTCTGTCTCTGTTGTTCACCTATTCTGAATATATGACATAAAAAGAATCTTTACAATATGTGACCTTTTGTGTTTGGCTTATCTCACTCAGGATAATGTTTTTGAGGTTCCTCCAAGTTGTAGCATGTAACAATACTTCATTTCTTTTCATGGCTGAGTAATATTCCATTGTACATATATATGAGAATTTGTTTATTCATTCATCCATTGATGGACATTTGTCTTGTTTCCATCTTTTGGCTGTTATGGATAATAGCTGCTATAAGCATTGGTATATAAGTTTCTGTGTGGACATATGTTTACATTTCTCCTGAGTATACATCTGGGAGTGGAATTTCTGGGTCATATGTTAATTCTCTAACTTTTTGAAGAACCACTAACTATTTTCTAGTGCTGCAGTATTTTATATTCCTATGTAAATGGAAGTGTTCCTATTTCTGCATATCCTCAGCAACACTTATCTTCCTATACACCAACCATCCTAGTGGGTATGAAGTGGTATCTCATTGTGGGTTTTTTGTTTTGTTTTGTTTTGTTTTTTCTTTAAAAATTAGCTGTAAACTATCTTTCTCTTCCTCTTTCTTTCTCTCTTACATTCTTTTTTTCTTTCTTTCACTCTCACTTTCTTTCCTCTCTTTTTCTTTCTTTCAAAAAAAAAAAAAAATTAGCTGTAAACTGTTCAGAGACTCATTGTGGTTTTAATTTGCATTTCCTGGCTGGGCGTGGTGGCTCACACCTGTAATCCAAGCACTTTGGAGGCCAAGGCGGGCGGATCACCTGAGGTTGGGAGTTAAAGACTAGCCTGACCAACGTGGTGAAACCCTGTCTTTAAAAAAAAAAAAAGGAAAAAAAAATTTGTATTTCCTTAGTGACTAATGATGTTGAACATCTTTTTATGTGGTTTTTGGTTTTTCATATACCTTCATTGGAGAAATGTCTGTTTAAGTCCTCTGCCTATTTTTTTTCTTTAAATCAGATTGCTTGTCTTTTTGTTGTTGAGCGTAAGCATTCTTTATATAGTCTGGATATGAAATCCTTGTCAGGTATATTATTTGCAAATATTTTTCGGTTTTCATTCACATTCTTAATAATGCCTTTTTTTTTAAGACGGAGTTTCACCATGTTGGTCAGGCTGGTCTTGAACTCCTGACCTCAGGTGATCCGCCCACCTTGGCCTCCAAAGTGCTTCGATTACAGGCATGAGCCACCACACCTGGCCAATAATGACTTTTTTTTTGAGACAAAGTCACCCAGGCTGGAGGGCAGTGGCACCATCTTGGCTCACTGCAACCTCTGCCTCCCGGGTTCAAGTGATTCTTGTGCCTCAGCCTCCCAAATAGCTGGGACTGCAGGTGTGTGCCACCATGCACAGCTAATATTTTTTTTTTTTAGTAGAGATGGAGTTTCACCATGTTGCTCGGGCTCGTCTAGAACTCCTGAACTCAAGTGATCTGCCTGACTCAGCTGGTGGGTTACAGGTGTGAACCACCATGCCCAGGCAAAAATGACTTTTAATGCACAAGAGTTTTTAATTTTTATCACATTTTTCTTTTTTCTCTTGTTGCTCATGCTTTGGATGTAAAATTTAAAATTCATTGCCAAATCCAGTGTCATAAAGATATATCCCTGTGTTTTCTTCTAAGGATTTTATAGTTTTAGCTCTTTTTTTTTTTTTTTAATTTTTTTTTTTGAAAGAAAGAAAAAGAGAGGAAAGAAAGTGAGAGTGAAAGAAAGAAAGAAAAAGAATGTATGAGAGAAAGAAAGAGGAAGAAAAAGAGGGAGAGAGAACAGGATTCTTGTT